>JAVFBZ010117530.1:0-24571 GCA_032466195.1 Katharina tunicata | reverse complement strand
CAAGCTTCTAGCAAATTCAGTATGATTGCAACAATAACACAGTTTATGATTATTTCATAAGCATGTATTATGACACTACGATGGCATATTAATACTTCCGGGAAACATAACAATCGGTAAGATAGGTTCCTTGCGTTTTAGTAAATACGCTTCTACTCAAACCGTGAAGTGATTCAAAGACGATACTTTTCATTATATTGCTTTTACAGCCCACGACCCTGATTAACAAAGCGATCTTAGCATACGTTGAACCTAATTACCATAACAACCAGTAATAAAGGTACATATCGTGTTATCTTGTTTAGGCGGCATTTAGAAGCTGGGTACATCACAAAAGCATGACGACTGATATGGATTTTCAACTTCTGGGTATATTGATAAGCGACGTTTTGGTCTAGATTTCTTGAAAACGGTCTAAGCATTTAGGCCGAAACGTCGCTTATCAATATACCCAGAAGTTGAAAATCCATCTCAGTCGTCATGTTTTTGTTATATCGAGTGTTGTCATGTTAATTACGTTCATCTGTGGCTACCATTGCTTCGCGAAATGTGTCTTATATCGTAACGATAATTACACCACATTTGTAATCCTCAAAAGTGTTTGTTGTTCATAAATGTAAGAAGTTCAAATCGAGTTTTATACGGTTCAGTGTGAAACCTCATGATTTTTATTGAATGAAAGAAAGTGTAAGCTTCTGTTTACAGGAATCTTAAAAGAAAATTTAAAAAGGACCAATAATCTGTACAGGTAATACTAATGTGTTCAATTGTAGTGGACAAAAGGCCTATAAAATCTTCTATAATCGATTAACAAACTTGTGTTGATATGTTGTATGTATTTACTACAAAAACCTCATGTAACAATATGTAAGATAACGTCATTGTGTTTTATTACATTTACTTCGACTCCAATCACAAAGTGATTCCTATACGATTTTTGTCCGGTTATTTCTTTTACAGCCCATGTCATAACGGTACTTATATCACATTTAGATTCGCTGGCTGCCATACCAGATCCTTATAATTACTGTTTGTGTGCGTCGGTAGTTCAATTCTAGCACAAGCACATCCGACATAAAATAATAAGTATAGTACCTCGAATCGAATTTTAGAATTCAGGAAATTCTAAACCCTAACGAGGATCCGAAAACGAATTTCCAAGCAGATAAAAAGCTCTTAATCTCTACAGGAAGGCCTAAAATAGTTATGTGTGTTTTCAAGTTTAGGGAGAAAAAGTTGACCAATAAAATCTCCAATAACAGCTTCTGGAAGATAAATGAGTCCTTTGGGGACATCCTGAGGTTTGTATGTTTTTCGTCCACTAATGTGGTATACTTTTTCCAGACATTCAGAAACCTTTTCAAATTAATCTGATAAACAAACAAGCACTGTGATGAACAATTAAGAAATAGGTACACCTTCTTTTTCGAAAACTGGGCAAAACGGCTGATTTTCCCATTAGCCAATAAAACTTTGTGGAATTTTATTATTATTATTATTATTTTTTTGTTTTTATTATAATTGTGTATTATTTATTGTAAAGCTGATTTTCCAAGATAGCTCACGTGCCTGAATATGATCTACACCAAATGTTTTTTGTTTATAACTTATATGCTAATTTCAAATATATTTTTAAAATATATTTTAAAATTCCACAAAGATCTAGCCGATGGCTTTTTTTAACACTGTGGCAGCTGAAAATGACCACGCTACGCAAGACCTATACCACATCCTTATAAACAATGTTTTTGTTCGTTAGTGTCAGTTGTTCAACGCTGGTACAAGTTTATTTGACATAACAAAATCAGAATTGCACGGGAAAGCGCAAAACATTGTGATTTGTTTTATGGAATGCAAGAAATTCTTAGGCCCTACGAGGATTCTAAAAACGAAATTCCGAAAAGACTAGAAGCCCTAAATCTCTACTGGATTTACTAAAACGGAGATGCATATGTGTTTATGATAGGTCGAGGAGTGTTATCGTTAAAATACCGATAATAGCTTCGGGAATTTGTGTTGAACTATTGTATGAAACACAAAGACAAATGAGTCTTTTTGGACCTCCTGAAGATGATATGTTTTGAGCCCGCTTATGCCATGCAGAAATCTATTAAAGCGAACCCGATATACTAACAAACACTGTGATGAACAGGGTTAAACTAACATGACGGGAACGCGGCTGATTTCCCAATTGGTCAGTTCAGCTTTGTCCACAATTATTGTTGTAATATAGATTTCCCAACATAGTATATCTACCAGAATTATTATCAACACCTTTCACTTGTATGACGAGTAGCAGTCCAATCGGCGATGGAAACCACCCTAAACGAAAAAAACATGACAAAGATGGATTTACAAATTACTACATCCCTGAAAGGGCTTCGGTGTGAATCTCTTTTGTTGAACGGCTTAATGAGCCAATGATTAAACACTCCCACCGGCTCGCTTTGTACTGGAGATTAACTATAAAATATTTTTTACCCTAACGCAGATATTATTCGGAACAGACTTGAATTCAAAAATAAATATTTATTATTAGTAAAAGAAGACGTTGTGTTGGTTTCAGAGACTTAATATAATGCTGCACACTAAATCGCTCCTTGGACTTCACGTCGCTTATCAATTGCACAGGAGATGTAAATCCATCTTTGTCATGTTTTTGTTATGTACCCAGCTTCTAATTGCCGTTCAAACAAGACGCCTTAAACGACACTGACAACACAGAAGACGAGACATTTGCATTTACAGAACGACAACGGGAACGCAAAACAAATCCGGTTACTGATGTCCCTTAGCCCAGTGAGCATCAGGGCACAAGAGGCCACCACCCAACCACCCGGTAAATATAGTTAACAAACTACATTTAATATTCGCGACATAGACTTCCACATGCATATCTACATTTATTTCAAGTTAAACTTCAGAACAAAAACCAAGGATCGAATTAGTGTGCAGCTTATATTAAATATATAGAAACAACACAACGTCCTCTTTTACAAGTATAATATATTTATGTTTGAATTCCAGTTAATTAATCTCCAATATAAAGCGAGCCGGCGGGGGCGTTTAATCAGCTCTGGGTCCGTTTCACAAAGCGATCTTAGCTTACGTTGAACGTTACTACCATGACAACACAATGCCTCCAGTACTGGTCGCTATGGTATTTACGTTGAACGTAGCCTAAGATCGCTTTGTGAAACGGGCCAGATCTTTAAGTCGTTCAACATAAGAGCTTCACACCGAAGCCCTTTTAGTGAAGTGTTGACATGTTAGCGGAACCAAATTTGGGTGGATGAAAACCACGCCCGCAGAAAGATAACGGTAGAAAAAATAAACCTTAGGTTTTATCCAGGCTAACGCTATGACGGATAACTTTTAAAATAGTTGGGGTTTGGCTTAAAACAAACCTCTGGATTTGTTTTCAAAAATACGTCAGATTTGGCCCAAAGACAAACCAAACACCGGATACAGAGAAGGCTGACACTGTTCTAATAAGGCAGCATTACGTAGTACATCGACCCTCCGTAAAAAGATGAACAAATTCGATATGCGAGACGAGATAAATAACACGTTGTATTGCAACATATTGTCCTTAGATTGTAATACAGATTAAATCTAAAACACCTACCGGACTTTAACTCAGTAAAGTGAAAAGTATGTGATAAACAGAACAAATACTAGTTGGTGATTAGCGTAAATGACTGGTTAAACATGACGTAAAAACATGGAAATGCTAGTTCATAAACAACGGGTGTGACAGAGTACAAACATAGAAATAACGAAATGCTATTTCATAAACAACGGGTATGACATAGCGTACAAACATAAAAATAAAGAAATGCTATTCCATAC
The DNA here is from genome assembly GCA_032466195.1 of Katharina tunicata. Classification (NCBI taxonomy): domain Eukaryota; kingdom Metazoa; phylum Mollusca; class Polyplacophora; order Chitonida; family Mopaliidae; genus Katharina; species Katharina tunicata. Next base: position 20,719 of record JAVFBZ010117530.1, on the reverse strand, counting down.
ACAACGAGTGAGACATAGCCCACACACTTAGAAATAAAGAAATACTATTCCATAAACAACGGGTATGACATAGCGTACAAACATAAAAATAAAGAAATACTATTCCATAAACAACGGGTGTGACATAGCGTACAAATTTAGAAATAACGAAATGATATTTCATACATAACATGTGTAACATAGCGCACAAACATAGAAATAAGGAAATGTTTTCTCATAAACAACGGGTGTGACATAGCATACAAACATAGAAACAACGAAATGATATTTCATAAACAACGTGTGTGACAGCATACAACATAGAAATAACGAGATGCTATTTCATAAACAACGGGTGTGACAGAGTATAAACATAGAAATAAAGAAATGCTATTTCATAAAAAACGGGTGACACATAGCGTACAAACATAGAAAGAACGAAATGCTATTTCATAAACAACGGGTGCGACATAGCATACAAACATAGAAATAACGAAATGATATTTCATAAACAACATGTGTGACAGCATACAACATAGAAAAAACGAAATGCTATTCCATAAACAACGGGTGTGACAGAGAATAAACATAGAAATAAAGAAATGCTATTTCATAAAGACCGGGTGTGACATAGCGTACAAACATAGAAATAAAGAAATGGTATTCCATAGACAACGAGTGAGACATAGCCCACACACATAGAAATAAAGAAATACTATACCATAAACAACGGGTGTGACATAGCGTACAAATTTAAAAATAACGAAATGACGTTTCATACACAACATGTGTTATATAGCGCACAAACATAGAAATAAAGACTATTACATAAACAACGGATGTGATATAGCGTACAAATATAGAAATAAAGAGCCGCTATTCCATAAACAACGGGTGTGACATAGCGTATAAACGTAGAAATAAAGAAATGCTATTTCATAAACAACGGGTGTGACATAGCGTACAAACGTAGAAATAAAGAAATGCTATTCCATAAACAACGGGTGTGACATAGCGTAGAGACGTAGAAATAAAGAACTGCTATTCCACAAACAACGAGTGCGACATAACCCACACACATAGAAATAAAGAAATACTTTTCCATAAACAACGGGTGTGACATAGCGTACAAATTTAGAAATAACGAAATGATATTTCATACACAACAGGTGTGACATAGCGTACAAACATATAAATAAAGACTATTCCATAAACAACGGATGTGACATAGCGTACACATATAGAAATAAAGAACTGCTATTCAACAAACAACGGATGTACAAACATAGAAAAAAGAAATACTATTCCATAAACAACGGATGTGACATAGCGTACAAATATAGAAATAAGGACATGCTTTTCCATGAACCCCAGTCATTATCTACAGATATTAAGTTTAATAACTAGCCTCAGGTTATTTGCACGGTTGATGCTTCGGCTTTGGATGTTTCTCTTAAGTCCATGGGCGCAAATGCCGACAGACAAATGACCAGTCAAGAACTACAATCTAGAAATTGCAAACAATATGCCTTTTTGAAGCTCTAGGGACAAGATCATTTCCGATTTCTTCTACCTGTAAATTTGCAGAACCATCGGTATCTATGACCACGCTTTGAAGACAGCGATGACCAAATCAACTCCATCAACCAATACATTTATAATTTATTTATGTTACATTGTGGTCATAACAATTTGGAGCGATTTGGTATAGGAGATTCATTTTATATGCCTTATTTACTTGGATGCTAAAGTTTAGGCATTAACTGTGGTCTTGTTCCTATCCGGTTAATCAAGTAGGTACCGATAAGGGAACACTAACTTATTGACCTTTAAGTGGTTAAAGCATTTTATTATACATTTTAATGATACAATCTTTATACAGTAGATTATGAAAGTATTTTTTTTGAGTAATTAATTCTGCAGGTAAACACCGTGCTCAGTTACCTTTCAAAACTTACATTATTTGTAGGATTACTCGTTTTCCACCGAAGGCACTTAAGCTAAGTAAGAAAACTAAATGGTGGACTTGCAATGCTACATTTGTGGTAGTGATATGTGACTGAAGTAAATGTGTATTAAAACATTATGGATGAGATATTTGAATTGATTCTGTGCAATTGTACGGATTCTGCTTTGGTTAGGTTAACTTGTAATTAATTTGGGTTGTTTTTATCTGCGAGAAATACATAAATAAATCATGGCACACACAGTCCATCATACATTTAACTTACAGTAGTGCAGTTGAAGTGGCTTTCAATGGAAAACGAGAAATTCTACAAAAAATGAAATAGAAGTTATGTTAACAACATGGCAGGGTCTGTAATTTGACTATGACTTGGATTTTTTTGTTTACTTCCCTTGAAAGTAAAACGGTTGGCTATTCAATGAACGAGAGAGAATAATCGAAGGCAAGCTCATATGGCGTAAGCCTAAAATACCTCCTGAAATTCCCACTTCTGAAACATAAATTGTTATTGGATCAGTTAAGATATGGCAACGGATGACATTATCGTGTTAGCTAAGTATATTATTTAAATGCTTTCCTAGTTCATATCTTTTTAAATTTCATTTCCTTTCTAAATGGTTTTATGGTACAGCCGATTGTATTATGTTTAGCGGACCATGAAACCTACCAGTATAGTGGTGTTGATAATAATATGTCCTCGCATAAAATACATGTAAAGCTACACACCAGCCAATATATATGCACATCTATGTCAATGGCCAACTTATATTAAACTTTAAATTCAGAACAAAATCGGATTGTTGATTTATTTTGCTAGTTATAATAAGTCTCTGGAACCTACTCTACGTCTTCTTTTAGAAATAATGTTTATGTTTGGATTCCTTCCAATCTGTTCAGAATAACATCTCCGTTAGTGTAAAAAAAAAGTCCTGTATTTGATCTCCAATATAAGTCGAGCTGGTGGGGGCCTTTAACCGTCAGATCATTAAAACCAGTCAGCATAAGAGCTTAACACCATAACCCTTTCGGCGATGTAGTGCTTTGGATGAAGTTGTGTTAAAACGTTATCTGAACCAACTTTGCGTGGTCAAAAATCAAGCCCTCGGGACGAGATGGATAGAACAACAAACCCTAGGGTTTATCGAGACTTAAACTTAGACGGATAAATTAAAATACTTGGGATTTGGTTTAAAAAATAAGTCAGATTAAGTGTACTTAAAAAAACAACAACAAGTATATTGTTTGTCTTCTGAGGGTTTATAGGTATACTCTAATAAAAGACAGGTGTATTGGAAACTATCTGATAAAGCAACACACTAATAATACATCACTCTTCGTTATGCTTGGTCTTGACGGAAGAATATACTTCATTGTTTTCAACAGGTTCAAAAGTATTATATTGGAACATGAATTCCCCACAGATAACTCTACGAAAGCCTTCAGAATTTTCCGAGAAAGATCGCCATTGGCAAAAGAGCTTTCTTACTGTATGTGAAAAGCCTGTTTTGACTTTAACGTTAAAGTTGTCCCCAGACAATCCCTCTCTAACTGTTATTGCTCTTGAATGTCGGCGCAGAAAACTGGTTAGCGATACGACCATGTTGGAATTTTGATCAGGATTATAATTGCTTAAGTTGCAGTGACATTGCACGAAAATATGCCAAAATATGAGGCTGGAGCCATTAGCAAACAAATCATCTGACGATAGGAGTCAAAAACAATGGCCGTTAAATCGATATTTTGGCTAATAAAATTAATTGCAAACACTCTAGGATTGCCATATAGATGTTAAACTTTACAAAAGACATATTTGTGACCCACCTTAGATGAGGTAACGTGCAAACTTCTATCTTTATTCTCCACAGTGATATCTGCTGTGGGTTTTCGATACGTTAGCTTGACCTTATAATACGTCACATTGTAGTAAATCATGAACCAATATAATATATTCAAAAATAGATATTGCTTTAACATATATAAATTTATTTCTCAAGCCATCAATATAAAGAGTGTAATATCATTGGTCACTTGAGAGTGTGTGGCCGATAACGATTTAAGTCCATTGCTATGAAAGCCGACATTTTCACACCTTCCTTGTTTGTATGGAACATCTCTTTCGACTTAAATATATCCCTCGACAACATTTTTCTCGTTATTGTAACAGATCAAGTCTTGACACCACAGTACATTAACAGTACGAAAAACAGGACACTACAACATCCCCTTAGCTCATAGAGCACCAAGGCACAGTAGGCTTCCGCCCAACCTCCCACGAACATATTATCTTATAGCAAATACAACACTAACCTACATAGTTATGCCTGAGCTAAACAGAATTAGTAATATTGCGCTCAAGAACAAACATGCATGACACGAACGTTTTTTGTTCTGCACATTGGGTGGGATCTTTGTGGTTAAACCTAAAGACCTATCAGCTTTGTCTTTCTAAAAAAGGCTGGAGTCCAGTTTGTTTTACACCGCTATTTGTGTAGGTTTTCTTCAAGCAACAGCTCAAACGGATCCCCTTTTAAATACATGACTAAAGATTATCTTCTAAAATTAGAAAGTTTAATTATATATATGCATGTACGTCGCCCCAACTGTACTGAGCCTCAGCTGATCTTCATCTTGGACGCACGTAATTTGGCGTTATGGCTGGCAGAACTCGTCAGTTTGTTTGTTTGATGTTTGTTTGTTTGATTGGGGTTTTACGCCGTACTCAAGGTTATTTCACTTGTGTGACGCCGTGCCAGTCCAGTCGGTGAAGGAAACCACCTTAAACGATGCTGGCAACATAAAAGACAGGACAAAACATTAACACATCATTAACAAAACAGGACACAACAACAAATCGGCGTCCTGTGCCCCTTAGCTCCAAGAGCACCAAGGTACAGGAGGCTCCCACCCAACCACCCGCTTCTTGTGGGTATAAAAACACTGCTCCAGTTACGCCGGATATTCGTCAATGTTAAATTTCAAAACAGTTTGAGTGCCACTGAACAAATCTAGGGTTTGATTGTATCTGTTTATACATCTACACATGAGATGTGTGCTACCCCCCTCCCCTCCCAAAACTAAAATTAAAAACCAATTTAAACAGTGTCATGGGCGTTATAAGCGATGTACTGGTCCCACCCAGAAGTAGGTAAAGCAAAAATTGAAGCAAACAATTCAAGGGGCGGTCTTGATATTTGAGTTATTTTTAGTCCTTCTTAGTTAAGATCTACTTAGTTAGCGATTGTGTCTAAGAACACTGGCACTCGGCAGATCTATTATGAAAGTCCTCACTTATGCTGATCCCTTAACATATCGTATTACAGACGATTAATAATGCACTTGATTGTCAACAGCTGTACTGTCCTACCATTTTATTTGTTCGGAATGTACATTCTATCCATACTCTCCAAGATTCGGGGATATGACTTCCTTTTTTTACAACGATGTAACCACGAGAAGTTCAAGCGGTATCCTTGGAGCTATTTGAGATTCCGCAGCTACCCACAGTGTGAGTGAACTGTGTTTATTTTCACCTTGGACACTACTCTGCCGCTCTACTTTCCCAGTTTCTGTGTGAAAGACCTTATTCATAAACTATCCGCTCAGTAAACTGTGTGCTATACCAACAACATAACGTTATAACCCTATGGACTTTTGAATTCAGTAAATCATACCTTTATTAATCTGCGAACATTATTGGCTAAATTCATAGAAAGGACACTTACTTTAAGCTTAATATAAGCCATAATGCTAATTTTTATATTCTAAGCGTGGACCCTACGCGCTGTTTCATTTAGGGATAACTCTGTCTGGAATAATTGAGTCTCCGAGAGTTATCCTCCCTTGTTTGTTAAAGTTAAATTCTTGTTATAATGTTGCCTATTTTCTCTCAAGTAATTCTTGTTTCTTTACCTTTTATTGTAGCTTTTATCACACTCTCATTGATGACGAAGGCACGTTTTGAAAACTGGCATTGAGAGCTATCAGTCGTTTTTTGTGTGGGAGCATTTTTAATACAAATTGTGTTTGCAGTTTAATGTTTCCAGATGATGCTAAAATTTCTTGCCAAAGCAGTTTTAAAAAATTGAATTTTAGTGTTTTCACAGCACTTAATTTATTTAAAAATGATTTGAAAGTTTGAATGGCTTTTAAAGGTCATAATTATTATTGGAAGTGGGTGACCACTGTCAACGGATATCTCCGTTAGATTGGCAGTGGTGTGCAAGACACTAAATACTTTTCTTTACAGGTTAGAACTGTCCAGTTGTGTAGGGTAATGAGTTTTTATGATGTCGCACTACGCGTGTATTGGTGTCGTAAACCCAATTAAACCCTCGAGTTCAAAAGCCGGTTAAAACCATGTTATTACAACCAAGTTAACCGGTTAAAACCTAAATGGAAAGCGATGTGCGAAGTTGCGAAGCGAAGATGCGAGGCGAAGTTGCTAAGTGGCGAAGGCAAATCGGTTTACGGCTTTGCAACTTGGTGCATCGCTTCGCAACTTTGTGCACCCCTTCGCACATCGCTGCGTATTTGTTATCATGGCTTCACTACTTCGTACATCGCTTCGCAACTTCGTGCATCGTTTCGCAACGTCGCGCATCGCTTGACCGTCTAACAAGGTTGTATAAGAATGGCCTTAATCGGCTTCCACATTCGGATGTTTTTGAAACATTACTGAACGACAATGGACCTCATGAATCACATTTGCTTCAGCGACTTTGATCGCCTCTCAGTAATGGAGAGTAGGTAAACGCGCTAAAGCCATGTTATTTAAGTATCACCTTTGCCAAGGTTAAGCGAGCTGAAAGTATGTCATCAATGTATCTGTTTCTTTGTATAAAAACTGGAATATAAAATCTTCACTGGCCTGGAATTCAAGGATAGTAAACGAGAAAGCTTTAAAGAGAAATTATTTAAGAGCTAAAGAGAGTCTGTAATCTCTCTTTTCCCAAGAGAGCTATCACTAGCTTTATAGCGCTAACCTAGGCATCAGTCCCCAGACAGCAGTTTATTACATGGATGTCAATGTTTTTTTCCTTTTAACAGAAAACTGATTGACTTTGAGTTTAGCGCATACATTGATGTCGGTTTACTATGTGTGAAAGTTGACGATTTTCAGAACTAAATTCAACATGCTTCCAATAACAGGAAAGGTCAGTTTTAACTATTTGTTGACAGTGCTGCTGTCATTGTTTCTAAAACAACCACATATCGCCTATCCACTGTGCTTTGATTGTTTTTGGCAGCGGGATCTGAAACCTCAGCCGCCGTGTAGGCCTATCTTACACGCTGTCTTGATACCTGTTGACACCCCGCATGTGCCTCAGACGGGAAGTCTAGCAAATAAGTCACGAAATACCGTAGATTAAATGTATGTTGGTGTGCTACAAAATAAAACAAATACGAAAGTAAAACAATTTGAAATTTAGAACTACAAGAAATTGAAACACTGGGCAGAATACCACTTGTAGGTGGGACGACATAGGGCCCGGAAATACAAGATTAACACAACCGTGTGCTCAACTCAACCAACGATAAGGACATAAATTGTGAAGTACTAACAGAGACAACCGTTTATATTTTTGTTTTCGGTTTTCTCCACAATGAATACTAGAGATAAGTAATATATATACTCTTTTTTGTCTGTCTAGTCGTGGTGTAAATCAACTCCTCTAGCAGTGGAAAACGTTAACACATCTATTCAACAACACCAACGAGACAATCGTTAAACGCATCACCCGTTTCCCACGATGATTATGGTCTGGTTACAGCTATTATACATTATTCACCAGGGACTGAATTTATTGAAGGATTACCTGGAGATTTAGATACACTATGCTCATGTGGATACAGGTTTAAACCTCCTCATTGGCCATAACAAAATGTAAATTTTCCATCAAGGAAAGTATTATGCTTTTTGTTTTACCCACACGTAAATCGAATTAGAATAAATAGCTATCGGAATTTATTCTCATTAACCTAGTTAAATACGAAATATAACAAAATTATGGCTTGGGCTCCGTGTCGGATTGTAATGGTCGTCAATCTAATCACTACCTAGACTTACGCACGAATTTACCATTGCCAAAAAGAACACGATGACAGGATAATCATTTCTGGATATGGGTTTCTTTCACAAAATAGTTTCCGACAACAGAGTATAACACATGGCCTTATAAATAAGAGTAGTAAATTATCCTGCCAAAGCTTGCAAAAGTTGAATAGTATGTAACCGAATTTCTGTATAAAATAATCTATGCAGAACCATAATGAAAGTAATAGATTGTATGTGACGTTATTGAATGTGCTAACTTCGGATGACATATGACCATCTTGAAACTCTGTCAAACTGTAAATTATCAGCTGCTGCGTGTTCGTCGGGAATCATCGCAGTAACATCAAAAACATTAAGCAGCATCTTATTGGTCTAGACAAAATAATATACTGCATTGTCTTCAATAGGATCAAAATCATTATATTGGAAAACGAATTCGTCACAGATAACTATAAAATACTCCAGAAATTTCCGCGAAAGATCGCCATTGGCTAAAGAGCTTCCTTTACTCTGTGTAACAAACCTGTTTTGACCTTATCCTTCAAGTTGTCCCCAGACAATCCCTTTCTGTTATTGTTCTTGGTTGTTGGCGCGGAAAACTGCATAACGATACGAATGAAGGACGGCGTTGGAGTTATACCAGGGTTATACTTGTTAAAGTTGAAGTGACTTTACGCGAGAATATGCCATGTTTTGTTTTACCAAAAGGTGAACATGTTGAATTCCATCGTTGCCAAAAGGCAATATTGATATTCGAGACTGACGAGAGGTTTGCGATTATCCATCTTTTTGTATTGGTAAAAGCAATACTGTTCCACTTGAAATCCTTTATTTTAAACTTATGGTACACGCTCTTCTTTTTATTTAATTTAAACCTTGTATAGCTGCAGAGACATGTGTAGCAATTCCTTGGTAATGAAGGGACAGAAGGGCTACAGAGCATTACTGTACCTCTTCCAGTAACTCGGAAATTTCTAGCAAAAGAACAAAAGAATGCAACATGCCAGATCGCTATGCTAGTAAATGTGGATAACATGACTTTTCATGCATAAATTATGATAATGAAGTAAGCAGCCTAAACAAATAGGAGTCTAAAACAAAGGCCGTTAGATCGATATTTTGGCTCAGAAAATTCATCGCAAATACTTTAGGATTACCACATAGATGCCAAACTTTACACAAGACATATTTTTAACCAAGCGTAGATTAGGTAAGGTGCAAACATTCTATCTTTATTCTCCACAGTGAGATCTACTGTGGCTTTTTGATACGTTTATTAACATAAGATATTATGGACAAACAAGCGTTTGCGAATCTTAGAGAAGACGTTTACATTACATCAACGCGCCTAGATTGACCTCGCAATATGTGACATTGTAGTAAATCATGATCCAAATTAATATACTGTTTGTACATAAATAAAGTTGTTTCTTAAGCCATCACGATATTTGGTGTAACACCACTGGTCAGTTGGGAGTGTGTGGCCGATAACGTATTAAGTCTATAACGATTTTTTTAGGTTGTAGAGTATATATTAACTATGAAAGCCTTCCGACATTTTCACAAAAGAATACTATGAGTAAGACATCTTTCCTTATTTCTAGCCGACACTTTTCTTGTTATTCTCTAACAGGCCAAGTCTTGATGGCAGCATGTCAACCGAATCACAGGCTAGCGATAGGCGGTTTTGTTCACGCCTTTTTTTTTTGCTTACGCTTATGTCACATTACTGAAGATCATATTATATGTGTGTTTGATTGGGGTTAAATGCGGTGTTTACGGTTATTTCGCTTGTGCCAACCTACTGGATGAAGCAAACCAGTCTAAACGACGCTGGTCAAAGGGATAACACCACAATGCATTACCAGAACGAAAAACAGTAAACCACAACACCCCCTTAGCCCTTAGAGCACCAGGGCACTGGAGGCTCCAGTCTAAGCCACGCTGCCAACACAGAAAAACAGCACAATGCATTAACAGAACGAAAAACAAGACACCACAGTACCCCCTTAGCTCATAGAGGTTATAAAAGTCATTGAGTCGACTCCAGAACCATGTTCTAAATTGAAGGTTATAAAAAAAGCTGAGTTTTGTTCTGCACATTGGGACCTTTGTGGTAAAACCTAAAGCCCTATCAGCGTTGTCTTTCTAAAAAAACTGCAGTCCAGTTTGGTGTACACCGCTATTACTGTAGGTTTGCTTCAAACTAGAGCTCAGACGGCTCCCCTTTTAAATACATGACTAGAGATTATCTTCTCAAAATAAGAAAGAATAAGAATGTTTTTTATATATATCCACGTACGACATCACACCTGTATTAAGCCTCAGCTGATCTTCATCTTGGACACAGGGAATTTGGAGGTGTGTCTGGTAGAACTCAGCGTTTTTGTTTGAGAGCCAACGACCCGTTCTTAGCTTTCACGATTAAGTCTTAACACAATCGCTGTGTGTGAAGCCTTTTCATAACAAAAATCTATCCCGAAAGACCTCAACTAAGTATTTAGATCTCGTCATAACGTATAACAGTCATTACAGACCATTAATCATGCACATGTTTATCAACAGTCGTCCAACAAAGAACCATAATAACTAAACAACTCTCATAAGTCATATCGATTAAAGGGTAAACACTTTCGACGGTGACCTAACTGAGTGTTGTTGGTGACGTTCAACGACATTGGTAAGCAAACACTGTAGTATTTAAACAATATGTTTTCAAGTACCCTGGTTAGTGTTGGGGATTCGAGTAATAAGACAATGTCCATAATACAGCAAAGCATTGCAAAAATAGCTTTATTTGCTAAGGAATTGAACTCGTAAATGAAAGTGGGATGTATCAATAACCAATAGAAACCGGCAAATTAAATTGTTTGCCAAAGTATCATACTAAATGGACTCATAAATCGTAAGTGGCGAAGAATTGAAGAAAAAAAAAAAACACTGCTCAAGTTACGCAGGATATTCGTTAATGTTCAATTTCAAAAGACTTTGAGTGCCCCGAACAAATCTATGGTTTGAGAGATGCGTACTACTACCCTCCCATAAGTCCTCACTTATGTTGATTCCTTAACCTATCGTATTACAGCCGATTAATAATGCACGTGGTTGTCAACAGCCGTTACACAAATAACCGCATAACAAGGAAACCTTTATAAACCATATTGATTATTGAGTAAACACTTTTAACAATAACAAGCTACGTTTTGATTGTAGGCACATGTAGTCACTTCGTGCGCACCCCCTCCTTGTAAACCTATTGAAATGCGTCATCGTATCATTTGATGGAAACTATTTTATGATCATTCGGATGTAGAATGTTTCATAACTTTATTGATCATAGGGCAAACAGAGTTTTAGATTAAGCAAGTTGTTATAGTACTTTCAGGGTAACAAATCTTCCCAAAAACAAAACATTTCATTATTAAAATATTGATTTGCATAACACAGCCCTGCTTATTTTCAGTTGATAAGTAGGTGGACAATAATGTGGATAATCAACTTTATTGTTTGTCGGCTTCTTTAAACAGTGACATATACTTAAGCAACACGGAGGTCTAAACGGTTATCATCGGAAACAAATATCCATGTAACATTAATGTTGTTGACGGATGACGTGGACAATACGTACAGATTGGTTGGACACAGTCTTGAAACAAAAGCGGTCTCCACACGAGTTCAATGCTCTGGGGTGTAACTTAGAAGCACAGTAATACTGTTTTTGGCCCATCTGTTATCTAACCGTAAATCTGTATCCGAGGGCAAAACCTCTTTAGTAGGCCTTGCTAATAATCCAGACTGAACATATGGAATCAGTTACTTAATTGACCAAGTAGCGCTGTGGTAAAAAAAGTACTTAAAACCCTATAAATGACTAACCAACTACATCTGACAAGACGTCATCAAACTAAAACTCTATCACAGGTTGTAATATGAAAGTGACCATTTACAGTATTTTCTTTTTTTCGGGATAACACTATTTGACACTAGGCAGACTCTAATTTAGAACATTCTTTTGCAGACTCAGGCCCCTGCGGTAATCCAACCCCAGAGTCAGGCACTAAACTCACGAGCAGCCGATTCTGGTCAACAAGACCACTCATTTACACAAGAAGGCCTGATAGCTGAGTGGTCTGAGTGACCGGCATGTACTGCTGACGATTTGGTTCCTGACTGAGAGTCGTTGGGTTGATTCCCGCAGGGGCTTGGTCCGCAATATTTTCTGAGGCAGAATCTGTTCAGTTTTCATGCAAAAGTGTTATCCCCCCCAAAAAACGAAAATACACATTGAAATAAGTGGAACAAGAAAAGAACCCTTTATGGCATTCATGTGCATTCGAAACTTTAAAACTGAAGGGCTATAGACGACCTTTTATATGACCGGAAAGCAAAGGAATAGTTATTTTCATAAATCCAAGTTATTTGTAAAGTGTCTACTGGAACCGGAAATTCAATATCAAGACCTATCTTAAGTCATATTAACCACTCAGACACATCGAAGGTTTCTTGTGAGTTCCCCTGGGTTTTACGTTGCTCATTGGATTTGCATTGCCACTTGTCAGCTTGTCACTTGCCTATCTGTTTAATTCCTTTAATATTTTCAGAGAAATTTTCTCAAATGATCAATATGCATTTAATTCAACAAATATAAACTCCCAAAACGGGGATTAATGTAATAAATATAAACTTCAAAATGGGATTAAATGTTTAACATAACAAACAGGGTATGTCAAAAAGGGTATAACAAAAAGCTTACAATTCCTTCCATTGTCTAACAGTACTTGTTTCGGCTTAAATTGTAATATTCATACTTAAAATTAAGCAGAAAAAAAAATAAAACTAAGCAAACGGTGAACCTTTTTTTTAAATAATCCCGATGACGCTCTCAAAGACGTAATGCAACTTCATCATTTTCGATTATTCCATTTTATCTACAAAAAGTAGGTGCACTCCATTAGAACACATAAACGGCATTTATGAGCAAAAATAACATTTTAGTAAATTTAGATATGAACCGCTTTTACATTTTGATGTAAAATTAACTGAGTAAAAAAAAAACTAACACAAAGGGATTGAATGATGGGATTAATTGAGATGCTTGTCAAAATTTAATTTCCTTTGCTTTAAAAAACTTATAAAAAAACGCTTTGATGTAAGAATTATGTAATCGTCTTAAAAATGTTCTGATTTGAGTGTGACATTTGACTCTTACATTTAATAATTAATCAGGTTATGTTTAAGGCACGCTTTGGAAACTGGCATTGAGAGCTATCAATCGTGTTTTTGTGGAAGCATTTTTTATACAAATTCTGTTCGCAGTTTAATGTTTCCAGATGATGCTAAAATTCCTTGCCAAAGCAGTTTAAAAAAATAGAATTTTAGTGTTTTCACAGCACTTAATTTATTTAAACATGTTTTGAAAGTTTGAAAGGCTTTTAAAGGTCATAATTATTATTGGAAGTGGGTGACAACTGTCAACATTTATGTGCAATATATCTCCTTTAAATTGGCAGTGGTGTGCAAGACACTAAATACTTCTCTTTACGGGTTAGAACTTAGTTGTCCAGTTGTTTAAGGTAATGAGGTTTAATGATGTCGCACTACGTGTTTATGGTGTCGTAAACCCAATAAAACCCTCGAGCCGGTCAAAACCATGTTATTACAACCAAGTAAGCCGGTTAAAATCTAAGTTGCAAAGCAATGCGCTAAGTTGCGAAGCGAAGATGCGAGGCGAAGTTGCGAAGCGATGCTGCTCAGTTGCGAAGCAAAATCAGCTTTTCAGCTTGGTGCATCGCTTCGCACATCGCTGCGTATTTGTGCGCATGGCTTCAGTACTTCGCACATGGCTTTGCAACTTCGCGCATCGTTTCGCAACGTCGCGCATCGCCTCACTGTCTAACTAGGTTGTATTAGAATGACCTTCATCGGCTTCCATACACAGGGAAACATCACCGATTCCCGAAATCCATAGACAGATTTCCACCTTTGGATGGTTTTGAAACGTTACTGACGGGACAATGAACCTCATGAATCACATCTGCTTCAGGGACTTCGATCGTCTTTCAGTAATGGAGAGCAGGTAAACGCGTTAAAGCCATGTTATTTAAGTATCACCTTTTCCATGGTTAAGCGAGCTGAAAGTTTGTCATCTATGGGTCTGTTCCTTTGTATAAAAACTGGAAAATAAAATCTTTACTGGCCTGCAATTCAAGGATAGTAAACGAGAAAGCTTTGAGGATTGAACATTTGAGACCATAAGAGAGCCCCAAACTCTCAGACCTTATTCGGGATCGATTAGACAATCTTTTACCCCAGAGAGCTATAACTCGCTTCTTAGCGCTTGACTAGGCCCCAGTCCCCAGTTATTTACATGGATGTCAATGTATTTTTTCAAACTATGTAAGAGAAAACGAAATTGGCCCTGAGTATAGGGCATACATTGATGCTAGTTTACTATGTGTGAAAGTTGGATATACGATTTTCAGAACTAAATTTAACATTCTTTCAATAACAGGAAAAGTCAGTTTTGTCTATTTGTTGACAATCCTACTGTCATTGTTTCTAAAACATCTAAATGACGCGTATCAACTGTGCTTATGGTTGTTTTTGGCATCGGGATCTGAAACCTCAGCCGACGTGTATCTTCCACACTGTCTTGATACCTGTTCTTCTTAGTTAACGATTAAGTCTAAGAACACTGGCACTCAGCAGATCTATTATGAAAGTAATCACTTATGTTGATCCCTTGCCCTATTGTATTACAGACGATTAATAATGCACGTGATTGTCAACAGCCGTTATACAAAGAACCAAATAACCAGGAAACCTTCATAAACAATATTGATTATAGAGTAAACACTTTCAGCAATGATGTAACATCGTATTGTTGGTCAAGTTCAACGACCTTGGTAAGCACACACTGGATGATTTAAACAGTACTTTGTTTAGATATTTTCTTAGCCAGATCCAGTTAATGAGTGGATAATTGGGGATGAGGACAAACACGCTACATTAATAATGTACTCGTTTAATCACGTGCTCACATGCAGCCGATTCGTGCTTATCCTTGTGAAATGCGTCATCATAGCAATTGAAGGCTAATATGGTATGATCATTCGGATGTAGAATTTTTCATAACCTTATTGATCACAGGGTAAACAGAGCTTTAGATTACGCAAGTTGTTTTTGTACTTTCAGGGTAACAAATGTTGCCAGGGTTTTACTGTTTTCACAGCACTTTTAATTTATTTAAACATGTTTTGAATATTGAGAGGCTTTTAAAGGTGATAATTATTTTTGGAAGTGGGTTACTACTGTCAACAGTTATATGCATTTTGTCTCCGTTAGATTGGCAGTGGTGTGCAAGACCCTAAATATTTCTCGCTACGGACTAGAATTTAGCTGTCCAGTTGTTTAAAGGCAATAAAGTTTTATGATGTTGCTCTATGTATTTATCGGTGTTGGTGACCCGATAAAACCATTGGGTTAAGAAGCATGTTAAAGCCATGTCAATACAACCTAGTTAGCTGGTTACAACATAATCTGCAAAGCGATGCGCGAAGTTGCAAAGCGAAGCTGCTAAGTTAACACGTTAACACGTTCGCAACTTAGCGCATCGCTTCGAAACTTTGGGCACCCCTTCACACATCGTTGCGAATTTGAGCGCATGGCTTCACTACTTCGCACATCACTTTGAAACTGAACGCATCGTTTCGCAGCTTCGCGGATCGCCTCACCTAACAAAGTTGTTTTTGCATGGCCTTAATCGGTTTGCATATTAAAGTACCACAATGCACCAGACCAGTACTTAAGAGAACGGATAAGTAGTACACGAAGATGCAAAACATCACCGATTACCGGAAGCCATTTACAACTTTCCACCCTCTGGTGTTTTTGAAACAGTACCGAATGGACAAAGGACCTCATATATCACATTTGCTTCAGGGACTTTGTTCGCCTTTCAGTAATGGAGAGCAAGTAAAAGCGCTAATGCCATGTTATTTAAGTATCACCTTTGCCTAGGTGAAGCGAGTTGAAAGTATGTGATCAATGTATCTGTTAATGTTTTTTATTGTAGAAAAAAATGGAACACAAAAATCTTTAAAGGCCTACAATAGTAAACGAGAAAGCTTTGAAGATTAAACATTTAAGAGCTAAAGAGAGTCTGTAACCTTTCAGACCTCATTCGGAATCGATAAGGCAATATTTTAGCCTAGAGAAATACCACTCGCTTCATAGCGCTTACCCCAGTCCCCAGACAGCAGTTTATTTACACGGATGTCAATGTTTTTTTAAAACCTTTTCAGAGAAAACTGATTGACTTTGAGTATAGCGCATACATTAATGTTGGTTTACTTTGTGTGAAGTATACGATTTTCAGAACTAAATTCAACTTGCTTTCAATAACAGGAACGGTCAGTTTGAACTATGTGTTGACAATGCTGCTGTCATTGTTCCTAAAACATCCAAATATCGCCTATCCACTGTGCTTTTGATTGTTTTTGGCAACGGGATCCGAAACGTCAGCGGACGTGTGTCTTCCACACTGTCTTGATACCTGTTCCGCAGAGGGGAAGTCTCTGTCACCAACGAGACAATCGTTAAACGCATCACCCTTTTTCCACGATGGTTATAGTCTGATAACACTAATTAAACATTATTCACCAGGGACTGAATTAATTGAAGGATTACCTGGAGGTTTACATACACTGTGCTCATGATAGAACATGTGGATACAGGTTTAAACCTCCTCATCGGTCATTTTCCATCAAGGAAAGAACTATGCTTTTTTATTGTACCGATTATACCGACACACAAATCAAATTAGAATAAATCGCTATCGGAATTTATACTCATTTACCTAGTTAAACTCCTAAATAAAACAAAACTATGGCTTGGGATCCGTGTCGGATTTTAATGGTCGTCAATATAATTACTACCTAGACTTACGCACGACTCTACCATTGCCAAAAGGAACACGATGACAAGATAATAATTTCTGGCCTTGATATGGGTTTCTTTCACGACAGAGTTTCCGACAACAGAGTATAACACATGGCCTTAGAAATAAGACTAGTAATTTATCCTGTCAAAGCTTTTCAAAAGTTGGATAGTATGTAACACAGTGTCTGTATAAAATAGCCTATGCAGAACCATAATGAAAATAATAGATTGTATGTGACGTTATTGAATGTGCTAACTTCGGTTGACATAAGGCCATCTTTAAACTCACTGTCAAACTGTAGATTATCAGTTGCTTCGTGTTCGGCGGGAATCATCGCAGAAAGCTAACAAAAACAGTATGCAGCATTTAATTGATTGAGTTTAACATTTTAAAAAAATTAGGCAACTCAGACTACGGATAGGTGAAACCGGAAGTACTTTCAGAAACAGGAAGTAGCTTATATCTCAAAATCTCACCAGTTGTTAACAGAGGCTTATGTCCGCTATAACAGGGCTTTCTGTATTAACCTCATTATAAAAGAAGCTTGACCTAAGGAAGGAAATGATTAAACCTAGTCTGTCCCGATGCTACCGTGTATACATCTTCGTGTTGATTATTTGTGTCTAAGTTCAACAATAACGTATGTCGAGTAAGATCACGAAGATCTTTTTATTAATGGACGACTGGTGTGCAAAAACACAACATCTTGTACATTTTAAGTAGCTATATCTAGGGAAATCTCATTTCAAGATTAAAAATAGGCTAGTAAGGTATGGCAAGTCATCAATTCATACACACATATGAAACGAGTGAACGGTACACGTATATCAACGTGAGCATCAAGGTGGTTGCAGTTATTGTTCAAGTTAATCCCAGGACGTATACTAATGATATTGTTACCTTTACGATATGGTAAATTTCAAGACGGTGGCATCGATGTCAATGTAGAGTGATGCGTAGGCAGGATGTATGTATTCAAAATTGAAATTGTGAACTAGGAATTCCGTCAAGATGTGTTTATGGGTTGCTAAGCGGACTGACGTGGAATATAATGTACAAAATGACATCCAGCTGAAGTCAGCTGGGAGTTCTGTTTTTGTCATTCGAATAATGACAAAACCAATGATGGGTTTGAGTGAACATGTACATTGCGGCTTTAAAAGGCATGCTTTTACAGGTGAATTTTACTCACACCAAAGCTGGTACCTATGTGAATTGCCTTGAACTCTGTTGAAGGCTCCAGGTTGGAACTGCAACGTCAGTGTAAATACAATTGTTTGTCCAGTTGACCAGATTTAGACAGTAGATGGCCACAACAGAAAAAAACACACAAGTATTTACAGTGTTAAATACATACGCAGCTGAATCATCTGTATATTTTGGGTGTTTCAAACTGCTTTATCGTCATCGACTGTGCCGATTGAGTTGGAAACACAACAAAACAACAACAAAAACAAAATGACCACTAACGCTTTCTATGTTTCAAGAACAGGGGTTTTATGTTCCAAACACTCCAATCCCAAGTGTAAAAAGTAACCTGCCGGTGTCAACTTCTATTTACAAGGCAGAGGGCAATATAAATTATTTAACCATAATCGTTCAGGACCAACCTGGAAGTTAAAATTAAAGACACTTTATCAAAATGTAGTTTTTGTTTGCTTGCTTTGCAGACCGAAAATGCCTCAGGGAATATGCACTTGTAATTGCCTTAATCTTCAGTATAAATTATTTACTTTAATTGACCCAACTCAAAAAGCGTAAACTGTATTTTATCCCTCTGTATGCATTTATGTGCTCAGAAGAGAAAACTGTGTTAACTTTAATCTTATTCTAGGCTTCGAAATGTCACACTGAATAAGCGTTTGGTTGAAAAAATACATCATCTAGACCAAATCAACTGTAAAACATTGAAGGGAACATATTTTATCCTGCTTTATGTTTGAGCTTATTTCTGTGGCGAACAGAATAAAAAAAAGTATTATCTACATCCTGTTTTCTACATCAGATATGTACTCGACTTGACTATGTGAATGTCAGATGATATAAAGTGTTGCTAATCATCCCAAAAATCGTCGCGTTTAAGTATACTGGTTTTCTGTTCACTAGGTAACTTCGTTTGAATTCTCTATTGGAAACTAAACACAAAAACATATGGGGTCTCCAGTCTGTGTTGGATAAAAATTACACGTCTTTTAATGACAACGTACTCGTACGATTCCACGATTACCAGAGGCAGACTATAACAGGACAGTAATTTCAGTACTGGATTAAGGTTATTTTGACCTAGTAAAGTTTCCGACAACAATATATAATAAACGTCATTAGCGTTAAGAATCCAGACAATTATATTGCCACAGCTGGATGCTATGTAATCAAATGTCTCCACTATATACTTAATACAAGTGTCGATAAAAATAATAGCAACGGCTTGTTAAAATCATAGTTGGGGGTTTAGCTGACGTCTATACAGCCAAGTAAATTCGTTTAAGTTCCGGGTTTGAAAATGATAAGTGTCGTTCGATATTAGGATGTTATTAGAGACATGGGAACCCGGATGGAATTATAACAGTTAATTGGTTCCTAAGCTGCGACAGAAACATTTCATATATTGACTGGTTATAACTTACCGAATGGTTACATATTTGCCATTGGCTGTTTGATAGTAGTTAAAAGTTAACACACCTTTCATTAGTTTTATCTAAAATTTCTCTAAAACACACCTGCTTACAGCTGCCAGGATTGTGCAATATTTAGAAGTGTGTTTTTACATGGGTTGCAGTA
Organism: Katharina tunicata; assembly: GCA_032466195.1. Lineage (NCBI taxonomy): Eukaryota > Metazoa > Mollusca > Polyplacophora > Chitonida > Mopaliidae > Katharina > Katharina tunicata. The sequence goes on along the minus strand of JAVFBZ010117530.1, from coordinate 997 downwards.
AATACGGTAAACAGTCGGTAAAACACTTACCATTCTTGAATTCCACAGACACCTGTTCGAAATTACAGAATTTCCAAGGTGTTATGGAAATTGTCGAGGTAATGTTTTAACTTGAAAGGTGTTAAGACTTAAAATAACCCTACATCCCTCTGTAAGTTGTTTTTGTTGAACTGTATACTCTTAGGCTGCGTTACCCTCGAGGCCATTTCGTTGAGTGCCAGTATTTCTTCGTGGCCAGACTAAGTTCATGCAATCAAAGGCACTGCTCTGGCATCCTTGTCCATTTTTAAAATTCGTCCGAAGACGGTAAACATCACGACTAAAACTGATGACAATAGTAAGGAGCAAGAGTTTGTAGTGTGACAGAACATCGCGAGGTGAAATGTCATTCACGCCATCTTAACCTTATGATTTCATAGCAAAAGTCTTACTTCTTACTAAGTGGACAGTTGCAGTAAGTTTCTGAATCATCACAGACCATGGGAAGCATGTATATAGCTGAGGCTTGAATATTCACAAGCCGAAATTAATTTGAAATTAATTAATTTGAATGAAGAATTCAAACGTTTGCTTAACTACCGCCAGCTGGTGTCAACAAGATTCGGAGGTTTGTGTGTGGTTTTTACGCCACTTGTGGATCGTGTCAAAGAAAAACATTTGCCGTATAATTCATTTATAGCTTTAGTTTGCTACCTTGTTCAAAATGTTGATTGTGTGCTCAGTATCAAAGCAGGTCTGATATAACGTAATCGTATCAATATGTTTTACACCATGTATTAACAATTTGAATATATAAAATATATGGTATTTATCAGACACTAATGTGTCCAACGTTTCATAGAATCATGCACAGACTATCTCTTAAACAGCAAACTTCCATCGTAGGGAAGAATTACAAACTGTTATCGATTTCTACAGATATATATTTTGTCAAGAGTAATCACACTGGCACAGGGATATCAACTAATTAAAGTCGATAAATTATCTCATGTTCTAG
>JAVFBZ010117473.1:0-24574 GCA_032466195.1 Katharina tunicata | reverse complement strand
ATAACAAAACTGAGGGATGAGTTTGATTGGACAACGAAACTTTCAAAGATTTCCACGTCAGTTGTGATCTGTCAAAATCTTTTCTCCGCCTTAGCTTGAAATGCCTCGCATGTGATACGTTTAGCGCGTTAGATACATATGAATCGCATTCCTTTAACTGAAATATAGTTAGGAAAATATACGTAGGAAAAAATATATTAACGTCTCAGAACACAGAACATTTCATCTGGTAATCATCCGAATCATATCAAACTATATTTCTGACGACAAATGAAATTCTTTTGTTTGTTTAATGGTGTATTTATTTGATTTGGGTTTTCGCGAAGAATGTCTTCGATTAGAATCTGCACCGATCGCACATGCACAATTTTGGGAGTACGTCTTCGACCAAACCGATTCCTAACTGTTCGGATCGGGATCGTGTTGTAAGGTCCACTTTACAGGGCTAAGTGGTGACATGTTTAAACCATTATATTTGTCATTTGGAATCCAATTGTTAAACTACAGCACTTGTTACCATTACAATTCCGTTGCCATTCGCGTCATTGCTATGTTAAAATTCATTAAATGTTGGTCCGTTAGAATTTAAACCCAAGATATATTTTGAGAAATACATTGATGCACATTTTGTTTCGTCAGAGAAAACCAGATAAAATGTGGAGGACATTAGCATGCCCCGTTTGGACGTTATTATCACGTATCAGAAAAGGATGTTTTTCTCTTTGCAGTGCATGTAGCTAATTAGATCGTTCAAAAACATCTTAGTGAAAACTACTTGCCTGAGCCGAGGTTGTTTCGTTAACCATTTATGCATGAACAAAATGGGTGAAATATGCGTGCAAACACTGTAAATAGTTTGAAACCGAGTCCCGGAGTCAGATTACAAAGGTTTATGGCTGCCAATAAAATCAGTGTACTGCTATACTTAAAAACGCTCAAACTTTTCAGGATTTTTATAAATTTGTGGTTACGAAAACGTTACTATCTCAGATTGGTTGAAATATTTCAATATTTTGAGTCAGGCTCTCTATATTGTTTTCAATACGATATTTCTGGTGGCACTATAAAAATACAGAAGTTTTAACCCTTCTTTTGTCTCGGATATTTCTTCAAACTATCCAGCTTATGTATTTATACACAGCGTTTCATTCTCCAGAGAGGTGAATAACAAGTCACCACTAGAGGTTTACCCCGGTTGGGTAGGTACCATGCTCAAGACCGTACTCAACGAGAAAATATATTGAATAAGGCTTTTGATGGGTTTGAATGCATTTTAACATACCCTATTCGATTTGATTTTGAAAATCAGTAGGTCTACTTTATTTTGAGAAAAACTCGTTTTCCGCGAATGTAAAGACGCTTTTGAAGCAGCCGACAAAAAACAATGTAAAGTTTTTTTTACCTCCTACACTGAAGAGCTAAACAAAAGCGTGCTCAAGCGGCTGGAATCTAGTACTTTTGTTCTTAGCTAAGAGTACATGCACCGCGCGTTTTATAACCACACATTTGGAGCACAACTCAGGGGAGTACGATGTGATGTGTTTGAGTACAGGCTCCGACTTGAGTATGCTCAAGTTTTATAACCTCCGCCCCTGGTCACTTTAAGGTCAGTCTTTAAACATACGGTTTGCAGAATAAAAAAACACCAGAAATGATCCAAGGGGTTGCATTATGTTGATTGATCAGTCATAGAATAAAAAACTGCTAGGTGAGTCCAATTTGAACTCTCATTTGAATTTGGTCTGCTGTTGCAGTGTTACAATGTACGGTAAGTCAAGAAAATACTTAAAAAAAGTATACAAATAAAAAGTTTAAGTTTTAAGAAGAAAACAAATAGTTTGCAGTGATAAACAATCCATTCATTATTCGGAGTGTATTTTTAGTCAATTTTATTATTTTCATAAATATAACTTTGATTGTACAATATATATATAAAGTATTGCCTTTTCATGAGGAAATCTGTTGCGAATTCCCCAAATCACTGGGTTTTCTCCGATAGGCGTGTTCTGCTTGGTGTGAAGAGTTTATGCCGACAAACAGCAGACGGACGTGGCGCCACTGCCTGCACAAGACAAAGTTGACTCTTCAGTGAATGTGCCCAGCGTGCAGGCTGACGCACAGATACCCGAAGATTCAATACAGGCTGAAAAGATTAAAAATAAATCATATAGGTGTTTTGACCAATTGAACATTTTGTTATTTCCTCTTCTCAGCTATTTTATCATCATTAATCAATGGCGATTGTAAACACAAACGCTGAATAACATATTATTCGAAAAAGCGTGTCATGTTTTCTTATTCCATACACATAACTGCATTCTCATTGTGTTCAGTTATTGACAATTAACATTCAGAGCGGAATTACAAACCAAACTGATTATCAAAATATCATATTTACATGGAAAGAGTGAGGCGTTTCAATCTTTTACGACATAGAAACAATTTTCGTTTCTTAGTCGGTTACATTTTCGTAAGTATAGCCGATTCTAGTTCATAACATTTTGCCTGTTGAAACCTTTGTGGGAACCAAACCCTACCACATTGACCGACCAGACAAAAAGTCAATTGAAGTAAAATGGGTTAAATGTTAGCTTAGACAGCATGCATGAAAATGACAATTAAATTATGATAAATTTAATCTGACGTTGTTAAGGTAATAGAAATAGAGATGTACTTACTCGCTTCTGGTGCTGCATCTGTGACAACTACTGACACCTGCGTTGGTGCGGCTGTGGGTCTGGGCCTGGGTCCGGGTCCAGGTCCGGGTCCGTATCCGGGTCGATTGAAAGGGTTGGGTCCGGGTCCGGGTCGATTGAAAGGGTTGGATCCGGGTCCGGGTCGATTGAAAGGGTTGGGTCCGGGTCGATTGAAATGGTGACCATAATTTCCCGGCGGGTGACCACCTGCCGTAGAGGTGATGGCGACACAGACAACCAAGACAAACACTGGTATCAGAACGTTGGCCATTTCTGTTTCAGCACAAATGTGACAGTCTATGGAACATAGCTGAATAAATAATCTCCAGACAGAAGTCCTTTCCTTGAAATTATCGACAACCGTTAACCAATACCACATGTCATCTTACATAATGAACCAATTAGTTTCACTCCTACTCCTATGTTCTTCCCTAGAAATAAATAGTTCAACTACTGCTGTTTTTTGTTTTTTTTCAGACTAATATGCTGGGTAAAAGTATATCACGATATTGATAATTCTAGCTTAAAAAAACTAATACAAAAAAGGCAAATAACAATACAAAAAGTTAAAACAAAGATATTTTTCACGGGGTATGACTTTAATGGTTGGCATATATTTCACAGATAAGTACAAGACTAGGCCTGAATTAAGTCAACTGGCTATTATATTTGTTTGGTTTGATGTGATTGATTTTATTTATTTGAGTGGTGCCTTAAGTCTTTCTTAAGGGTATGACGATTTTGCGTTGCCGATCTATAGTGGAAAACCTGGGGCCGAGGTTATAAAAGTCCTTGAGCCTACCCAATTGAGTCGACTCCGGAACCATGCTCTAAATTTAAGGTTATAAAAAAGTTGAGTACGCCTACCGTGCTCAACGGAGTACAAAAAGGTTCGATACTTGAGCATGGCACCTACCACCGTACTCAACAAGAAAATATAGTTGATTAAGGCTTTAGATGGGCTTAAAAGCGTTTTAACATACTATTTTCGATTAGATTTTGAAAATCAGCTCTTTATTTTGAGTCAAACTTGTATTCCGTGACATGCAAAAATGCTTTTGAAGCAGCCGACAAAAAAAATGTAACGTCTTTCTACCTCCTACAATGAAGAGCTGCACAAAAGCGTGCTCAAGCGGCTGAAATCTGCCTTGATTTTGTACTCAGCTGAGTACGTGCTCAACGCGTTTTATAACCACAAATTTGGAGCACAACTCAGAGGAATACGAACTCAAGAGTCTTAGCACAGGCTCCGACTTGAGTATACTCAAGTTTTTATAACCTCGGCCCCAGGAAAAAGCCTCGTACAAAAAACCCACCGCACAGGAAAACCAAGTAAAACTAATAACGATTCTATCTCAAAGAAGCCCATTGCTCAATCAACGGAGCCACGGTGTGTAGCTGATTTGATTTGTATCGACTCGTGTACCATGTTTTTCTAAAGATTTCATACTCTAATTTACCATTGATAATGAGGACAGAGACGCTGAATATATTATTATTTGGGTAAAAGTTAAACGTTAATGAACAAAGCATGGCACAAATCAACCATACCTTAGTGAACAGATACCACAACTTTTACAAAGCACAAAGATACGCCCTTCAAGACCGTAATGTAATAAGATCCTGTAATGTAATAATTGGTATATTTTTTGTACGCGTAGCTAGTTTTACCCGTAATGTAAAGTTGTTTTTTTTAAACTATTCTCTATTTTTCGCATGGATTTTGTAAAACGGGAATGCAATTGGCGTAGTCAATGATTGACATAGGCAATGATCGACTTTGGTTTGTTGATTGTCTGTAATCGTTAACGTTATTGCTGGCCTTCTTTTGTTGAGCAATAGCAAAATACAAAACAGTATTGTCTCTGTTTGTGTTTGCGATATCGTTATCAATCGGAACCATTCAAATTACAGCAGTATATAAGTTCCCGTGTTGAGTAATCTTTATCCAACAATTCGGTACATTTGCAGGGGGCGTCGAAACTTTATCGATAAGCAATATTACCACATGCTGAAAACAAACCATGCATTATATGTTTTATTTTGTTTTATGTAAATCAGACAAGGTTTGGGTGAAAGCTGTGTCAACTATTTTAAATTTAATTTGTTAACATTCTATTGGGTTTGTTTTTGTTTTCCGTTTATATGTGAGATCACTCAGACCAACGGCACATTTAATACCGTTTATGATTGCTAGAAATCTTAGTGGCTCGCTATTTAAATATGGGTGCACGCTTTAAACATACTAAGAATTTTTGCTATGTCATTTTCTGACATGTTTTAAAATAATAATTTCCAAATTATTAATTTGATTTAAATTTTGACTTAATACGAAATGTTTTGGGCATACAGTGTAAGATTCAGTCTACCAAAACAGATTCTCAGTGTCATGACACCAAAGGACTTCCAGTAAGTATCTTCATTATCATTTTTCTCATTGTTTTAGGGTGTTCTATCTAAGCTACCACCAGATTTTCCCTCTCCGCTCCCTTCGCTATTTCGTCAGTGCTTTCGAACCCTCCTCCTGCGTTACTGTTCCTTTCACTGCTGCTAATACTTCCTTCGATGATACTTTCTTCAATGCTGTTCTATGGCTGCAGTCCCTGATCGTGTCTTTCAGGCCGGCTAAACCCTTGCCGTTTACAATAGGGCTTTTTCTGACCGACGAGAACTGGTAGAATATGGGTTTTAAAATTAACAAATAATTTAATGCTTTTTACTGTTTTATTACTTTCGGTTTTGCCTAATTGCTTTCAAATGCAAAATGTAACTATGTTGAACCTGATATTATCGGTTTCATTAAATAATATAACTGCAGCCAACGTAAGCCCTCAACATATATCTCCCATTCCTTTTACTTTTGCAAAAGTCAGTTGGATTGCGATACTTCTTGGATAATTATGTTGTCAAACGTTACTGGATGCAGAGGGATTTGATGGAGAAGAAGTGAATGTTAGTTACTACTGAAAAAAGTTAAGCTTAAAATTTTTGCCTGGCAGAAATGCATTCCTTTTAGTATATTCAATCTTCCGATAGATAGGCGTAAAAAAATCTCGTTTGGAATTTTCAACACTTATCAATATTTGGTTCCTGGGAAAGAACATCTAGCTGAAATGTTCATTTCGTTAATCGGTATTTTTACTGTATGCCACTTACCTGAAAAGACTAACAGAGTACCTAAGACAAACACAAAGATCTGATTGAAGTGGACCGCCATGAATTCAGAGTAGTTGGACCGTGTTTTATGGTGCAAATGAGTTTACTTTGGTGTTTTAAGTTTACACGATTTCATTTATTACTAAATTAATAAGTCATATGCAATTTTGTCAAGAGATATTGATTGTGTGATAATTGACAATGTATACATTTGATACCATTTTTTGAAGGTGCTAGTTAGGCAGTTTCAACTGTAACAAGGGGCGACGCTGGGGCTTAGTTGATTAAGCGTTGGACTGCGGAATCCTCTTCACTGTACTCGGTATGGGTTCAAATTGCCCTGTCTATCGTAGGTATTTAAGGTTTTAGGGTGGCTGCGAAAATCATTGGGTGGTTTTTAGGAGGGATAGTCCCGCTTGTCCACAATACATCGACAAAAAAGATCGCCAGTTCAGTGGAATATCTCTGATGATGAAGTTAAACACCAATCAAATAAATAAACAAAGCAACTGTAACCAACAAAAATGTAATTTTAGTTACAGTTACATTGCTATTGTATATGTAATGGCCTTCATATCAATACACTTTTAAATAATTCAAATACACATGTAGCTGTGTCAATTTGTCTATTTATGAAGCAATATATTTAAAATAGCAATTGTCACAAGAACAGACTGACGAATTCATTGTAATGTAGCTATTATTTACGTAATATTTTCTCCCTTTTTTCACAAAATCGTCAAATGAAATGGATATTAAATTTCTTTTTTTGTGTGTGTGAAGAAATCCACATACCAGGGTATGTTTTAGACAGTAGCATTGCTCAAGTGCTTACAGGATTAAACAGCCTTTATAATTACAATAACAGATGCAATAGGTTAAAGCAGATTGATTTAATTAAACAGTCTTATTATTTAACTTTATATGTTTATATATGGTTAATTAGACCATTAATATTGACAGCCACTAACCATAAAATAGAGATTCCTAAATTTATCGGGAAGATAAGAGCATACACTTGGAGATTTTGGCGGTTCTGTGTTGGATCTAATAGATGCTCGAACAGGTTTGTGACGTTAGAGGGGACATTTTTCTGAGCAAGTGCACTGTAACAAAATGTGTTTTAAACCAAAACACTTTATAAAAAGAGTTTGTCCCCGCTTTATAAACACTATTATTCTAATAAAATGGATTCTCTCTCACTAGAAACATTTTAGTGCATTTAATAGACACTCTTTCTGTGGACTAAACACTCAAGTGTTGTAAAAGTGTTTATTTTTATGCACATAAAGTGTTTTCATTATTAGCAGTGTGATAGATGCCATAGATTTGCCACTCCTGTCTTAATTAATACATAGCCAATCATGCGAACCAACCATTCGATGCCTTTGTTATTGCATCCCTTTTAAACGGGTTATATATTTAAGTCCTTTAAAGGTTTGGGCACATATTAATGGATATTTGCAAAATTGAAAATTGATATCAGTGTCACATACAGAATTTATAAACGGAACACTTTGCACGGTATTTATATCCAGAATTTCCATGTTCCAGTTTTCCACAATAATAGCATTGTTAACTCCGCCATATAAGTGGCATTACCTTACATACGGTGGGGAAGCACACATCAGGAAATCAGATGTTATATGCTTCTGCATGCTATCGATGTTTGTTCTTTCATTGTTTTTTTTTTATTGTTTGTTTGTTGATTGTTTGTTGGTTGGTTGGTTGGCTGGTTGGTTGGTTGACTGGTTGTGTGTTGCTGTGTTGATTGGTTGCATGGTTGGTTGGCTGGCTGGCTGGCTGGCTGGCTGGTGGATTCAACGATCGTAAGTAGCCATAGTATCATTGTGGAAAATATATATCTAGATCTTCGACCGTTGGTATGAATTTTCTTCTGCTTTGGCGATTTCAGATGACGTCAACCATTGAGTAACATGGTTTTATTAAAATTTCTTTTCCGTTATCTGCCACTGCTTTGGTCATGTGCTCGAACGCTTCATGACCACTCGGTAGGTCTAGTGGGTCGTGAAATCTATTTCCGACTCGATAACCTTTAAAACAGAAAAAACAAATGTTATACTCTTTTCAGCTGTATTTGATCAACATGGAATACTGACTACAAATGGTAAGATACAAACAGGAAGCATTCTCATGCAGTATGTGTCTGCCCTGACATCTTTTGTTACCTAATTCAGTACGATTGTTTGCTTGGTTGGGATTTTAATCAAGCTTATTGACTCATGTGAAGGCGTGTCATTCCAATTGATGACTGAAACTATCCTCAACGACACTGGTAACACAGAAGACACAGTATATTTTCAGGACGAAATGCAGGACACCGCAACAAATCAGCTCCCGGTACCCCAGAACCCTTTGTATAAAACGACTATTGCATAATATGTTTACATTTAAACACTACTTGCTTAAACATTCAAACTTTCAATAGACCTTTTATCGACATAGTGAGGCTCGATGCTTCTCGTTCGCTGTTTTCCTCTTTAAAGTTGTCTCTAAATTGAGCAAATAGTGCTGCAATCAAGTCTCTTATATTCGACGACTCATGGCCACTGTCCAAGTTGAAACGTCTGGAAAAGATCTCTGTCGTCGGCGGATATAGTAGCAAAATCGGCAAATACACAAAGACCCAACAACGTCGGGAACTTCATGATAGATCTGCTCGAGAAACCGATTATCCTGTGTCCCAAAAGCTGTCCATTCTATGAACATTTAAAACAACCCTCATTGAGTCTCAACGAATCGGAACATCGTTACTTTTATTGCGTTAATCCCTATTTCCTAAACTATGTTTTTTGGTAGTTGAAATGCTATTACAAATTCGACTAATAAATTCAACCCAAAATGGGAAAAGAAATATATTTTCACACGAATACAATTATATTTATTCTTCTTCACAAAAAATTGCCAAAGAACTATATTCGATCCATAAGCTAATGCCCTGTGTTAATACAATAGTGATACATAAATCATCCTCTAAGATAGAATCATATTTCCCATACAAAGGTAAAATAGTGTAAGGCCCATGTTCTGTTAATTATATAGGCGAAGCTAAAAGATATCTAAAACATGGAACTGAAGAGCACAACATAAATTCTGACAAATATAAGTTGTCAGCATTTCCACAACACTGCCTTGCCACTAGTCACACTCCTAACCTCAGCACATACTGTATTTTATCCTGAAGTGGCACTGCATGTGAATTAAAACTAGAAGAATCCATACTTATCTTCCAACCTCAACCAAATTTGAATCAACATATTTCTTCTGTCTCCCTAAAATTATTCAATACCTAATACAAATCCAAACAGTATTTGTCAAATTGTTTTTGTGATTCTCAATGTATTTGACGAATTCGGTTAATCTGCATATCTTCTATTATTCTTCCCCTGCCACGCGCAACGGTATCAGGCTTGAGATAAATTGTACAGTTCTATTACGTAATTGCCATTGTGCACGTCCTTCTATTGTCCTTTAAACCAACCCAACATTGTTCTCCTTGATTCCTGAGTACTAATTTTCATTTTTTAAAACCTTCCAATTGTTAGTTGGCTGTATGTACACCTGGCTTCGTTTTCTTCAACTTGACTTGAAAATGGAATCAGAGATTTCCGAAAGCTTGAATCCCAAAATGCATAAGTTGTTCCTCGTTGTTAATTCAATATTATGTCTGGTTCAAGGTGCTTCAGACAAGTATCTTAACTATAATTGTTAATTGGAAGAACAAAATATCTTGAATATTGGAAAGTTAATAATGATAATAATAAGTGAAATACAAAAAGGTTCATTTCTGAGGCATTCCTCTAGCATTTATTTGGCCTTACAATCTAAACATTATAACAACATAATACAATGAAACCGAACTATGGAGAACTGATTATTTTATTTCATGCGGTTTTGTCCTATCGATCGTTGTTCAGGTCTCAACACACAGAAAACCCGGATTCAACTTGGCCTTCCAACGTGTCACATTCACTTTCGTCAGCGAAACAGAATATCTTGTCAGACACTTTGCACACTGAAAAGGGATACACTAGAGTCTTTTAAATGGTTTCTTACTATCGGAGGAATCCACAGTCATCGATAAATGGCAGTTTCCCAAATGTATATGTTTTCAATCAAAGCCAAGTCATGCTCCAAGTGCCTTGTCGACGGCCATGTAAGTAATACAACTGAAATAAATATGCGACGGCATTTCGGCTATGTTTGTATTCAGACATGTTGGCAGATCTCAATTTCTTCATGTTAAGTTCTGATAAATTAAGTTGATATCAGCACTTTAATTCAGTATTTCTCAGGTTTATCAGATTAAGATTTTGCTGTACACTTAGATCGAATTTGAGAAAAATGGTTTTCAAAAGTCCTTTACCTGGACCGATTTTAATCAGAACCATATGAAGACCCGACTACTAGTTCTTAACCATTTGATTGCAAGTCGACAGAGAATAACACAGTGTATTTTTCGAGTTAGTTCAAAACTATATAATAACACCAAATATATCATGCTTACCAAACCACCACATGCTATAAGATCGTATATGTCTCGCAACGGTATACAAATGACCCATATTGTCAGACTACGAAGCCCAAGGCTATCAAATATATGGCTGTTAAATGCGATAGTGGGTGCAAAAGGGGTTCTTACTACAGATAGTATAATAAAACAAAATTGTTACATTTAGGTTTAATGTGACAATTATTACGTTACGGGATTACGGGCGTCTACAATGCACTAAAATGGATTTATATATGGATAATAAATTGTGCTGTATAACAGGATCACATGAGTTATAGATGTTTTTCTTTCAGAATATTTCAATGAGGACGTGTCATTTTATGTTAAATCTATGCCGCGTATAGATGGACTGAAGTTACTTCAATTCACCACCCTAATCCCCGTCCCTTACACAATTCAAAATGTTCACTCAATGCTTATAAGGTCATTCAACGCGGTTGATACATATAAACAGAAATGGCCAGCTCTCTTTGCGTAGTTCAAGTAACAAGACTAACCATATTTCAAATGTTGAGGCCTAGTGAGTATGGACCCAAAGCCGTTAAGTTTCTGCGGGATGGATTTGTCCAGGCAACTTAAGACCTTTCAAATAGTAAGAAAATGAAACAAAACCCCAATTTTCGAGACTTACGTCACACAAATAATCTATTCATATCATCAACCAACAACCGTATATCTAAAATATTCAATCTAATTGTCGTTTCGTACACCCTATAACGACAAACTTTCATACTTCCTCGTCTTGCCAAACAAGCTCCCGCCAAATTCAAGCTGTGGCCGTGCTGTGGCGTCACTTTGTGGGCTGTCTAATCTATCCCATTTGCTGTCTGCATTTTCACACTGTTTGCACACAGTAAATAACCTGGAGAAAAATCCGGAGCTCATACCTTGTATTTAATCCCTAAATTTTGTGAGCGTTATGTGACTTAAAGGGCATAGAGAAACAAAAATGAAACTGAATTGTGAAAAAGACCTTGTAGCCGAACATTTGATGGAGCCGAGTAAATAATACTGGGAGAGGCTCTCAGTACTTCCACTAGTGCTACTGTCGCTGTCACTGCTATCCTCGTCATCAGTGGTCGGAGCTGTGTCATCAGCTGCAGTGTCTGCTTCGTCGCTTGCACTGCTGTTACTGCTGCGTCGTCGTCTCTTTCTGCTGTCGCTGTTGTCACTGCTATCATCGACACCGATGGTAGCAGCATTGTCATCAGCTGCAGTGTCTTCTTCGTCGCTTTCACTGCTTCGTCTCTTTCTGCTGTCACTGCATGTTTTCACTGCTATCATCGTCATCAATGATCGCAGCATTGTCTTCATCTCTAGCGTCAGCTTCATCGCTGTCGCTTTGACTACTACTACTGCTTCGTCTCTTTCTGCTGTCGCTGTTGTCACTGCTATCATCGTCATCAGTGGTCGCAGCATCGTCATCATATATAAGGTCATCTTCATCGCTGTCGCTTTGACTACTACTACTGCTTCGTCTCTTTCTGCTGTGGATGTCACTGCTGTCACTGCTATAATCGTCATCAGTGGTCACAGCAGTGTCATCAGCTGTAGTATCTGCTTCATCGCTGTCGCTGCTGCTACTGCTGCTGCTGTTACTGCTGCTGCTTCGTCTCTTTCTGCTGTCGCTGTCACTGCTATCATCGTCATCAGTGGTCGCAGCAGTGTCATAGCTGTGGCTTCAGTTTCATCGCGGTCGATTTTACTACTACTGCTGCTGCTTATTCTCTATCCAATGGCACATTTAATACCGTTTTATGATTGCAGTAAATCTTCATGATAAATGTTCTATACCCTTTGTAGGTAATAAGATATCGGTACTATCGACAAACGCCTAAATACATTGCTATTTTGTTTTTTACATGTACGTCTTCGTTGAGAGAAAAAATACGCGTTATTCAACTATGGTTTCATATAAGAAAAAACAGCTTTGACTGCCGAATAATTATTTATATTGACTTAATATGCAAATATAGTTGCATGCTTTAAACATACTGGGAATTTACGTGGTTTTTTCTTCCGACCTGTCATCAAATGAAAATTTCGAATTTAATTTATTACTGTAGTCATACGCAGATGTTGTCAATAGGTATCGATTGTGTGATAATTGATATATGTATGGGTTTGATAATATTTGTTGAACATGCTTGTAATGCAGCTTCAACTCTAACAAGGTGTTCTGTTGATTGAGCGTCTGGCTGCTTAGTCCCAGCTTGCACTGTGCCCGGTAACAGTTCGAATCGCCCTGTCGACCTTACGTGTTTAAGGTAGCATTTCCAGTGGCCGCAAACATCATTGAGTGGGTTTTAAGAGATTTCATTTCGGTTTTCCACAATACATTGACAACACAAATTCGTGAAATACCCTTGAATATGACGTTAAATACCAATTAAATAAATAAATAAATCAAACTATCAACAAGTATGAAATTTGTCTAAAAACTCAGGATTCGCGACGAAACAGAATAATCTATGCCATCCTTTGGCTACAAACACACAATGTTATCTTATGTGTGCCTTATGTGTCAAGCAAACAAACCATTCGATATGTGTAAAAAGCACTTTTTATCCTTTATAAATGAAGTCCTCTAAAGGCTTAGAAACATAAGCTTATTTTCAAAATTGAATATTTAATTAAGTGCACACACGCATTATATGAACAGAGCATTTCGCATGGTGTTTATGAGGAATTTTCATATTAACATATTTAATATTTTTACCAATCACTCGCATGGGATAATCATCCGTGTGTGGAGACGGTGACAGTGCAATTCGAAATTTTCATTTTTTTTTCTTCCATACATTGGCAGTTTTTCCACAACAATAGGATCGTTAACTACCCCATATAAGTGATATTACCTAAATGTAGCGTGGAAATCCATTTAAACTTAATTAAGTTTAATTAGCGATTGTGGAAATTTGTATCTAGATCTTCGATTGTAGGTATGCTTTGGCCATTTGATGTTAACAATTTTGTGACACGCTTTTATTAAAACTTCCCTTCTGTTATCCGCCACTGCTTTAATCATGTGCTCGAACATTCCTCTCTCATTTAGTCGAACTTGATCATAAATTGTTAGAATACTTTAACTAACTGTGATCTGTATAAACAACAGAATACAATGAAACAAAACCATGGAGAAATGATCATCTTTTATTAACCACAATGTTGTCCTATCGACCGTTGCTCCGATCACAACAAACAGCGGAACCCGAGCAAGAAAACCCGGATGCAACTTGACCTTTCAACGTGTCACATGCACTTGCGTCAGCGAAACAGAATCTGCCGTCAGACACCTTGCACACTGAAAAGGAACACATTTGAATAGTTTAAAGTCTTTGTCTTTTAACAGAGGAAACCATACTCAGCGATCAGTGTCAGCTATCTCACATGCGCCTTTTTCAATCAAAGCCAAGTCATGCTCCAAAAGCGTTGACAACGGACATGGAATTATTGATACAACTAAAATAGTTTTTGGGGGATAACAAATGGTTCTTGGGAGAGCACAACATCAACATTACTTGTGAAACTGGCAATGCCTAAGGAGGATTCTCAGATGACATGATAAGGGAAGCCCTGGTCTAAATATACAAATAAATTGAACTGGACCACTGTTTCGAATGGCCCTGCTCTCTACATACGATAAAAACTCGTTTTTACTGGCAGATTGCTTTCTTTCTGCATACCTACATCATTTTAAAAGTCAAAAATAAAATCGAGCAACTCAACACTGTGTCCCATTCGGTCGATTCTCACGAAAGTGGATTATCCTCGTTTGTTGAACGTTAATAATGAGTGTCATAAAAATGTCAATGCTGATACTTTCCTCTTTCAGTTATTTGACCTATGAAATACAAATTGTCAAAGGACTTCAAGTTAGTTTACAGAATACAATGAAACAAAACTATTGAGAAATGATGATATTTTATTAATATGAGTGTTGTCCTATCGACTGTTGCTCAGATCACAAAAACAGTGGAATCCGAGCAAGAAAACCCGGATGCAACTTGACCTTCCAACGTGTCACATGCAAAGGTCAAAGGGAAAATTTTTAAATTAGACGTAGGGCCTACTAACGTTTCTTCAAGTCTACACTTATTAGCCCCGCCCCTTACAGGATTTTACATATAAGGTCATTCACCGCGGCGGGTTCAAATATTTTATTGATACATATAAGCAGCCTACCTTGACATTGAATTCAAATTTAGACAGTATTTTGTCCTGGCTTGTAGAATTATTTTTAAACTGAATATTTTTATTTCAACGTAACTTTTTTAAATTTATGTTCAGCACTTCAAAAGTTGTTAAAATCAAGGCAATCAGAATCAGTTTTAAAAAGTTGAGCGCGTAATGTGGCCTTAAGGGCTTAAGAAAAATGATCAATAAAACTGATCTGTGAAAAATACTGACCTTGTTGAACATTTGATGGGGCCGAGTCACTACTGCTGGAAGAGCTTTCAGAACTGTCACTATCACTGCTGTCCTCGTCATCACTATCGCTTTCACGGCTGCTACTACTTCGTCTCTTTCTGTTATCACCTTCACTTTTTCCTAATCTAGTTTCATACCGAAAAGAGTTGGCCTCTGCCAGGTAGCAAGCACAGCACACAAGCAGAACGACTATGATACCAGTTGAGCGCATGATTAACGGTACAAAATTGCCGAAGGTGGTTCAATGTGTGGAACACTATCTTTTATCAGTGTATTGATCCACAATCCGTAATGAGATGTCTATTGGATAACCTAACAATTTCACTATGACCAGATGCGAGAAGCCCACAACCACAATTATCGATCGGTATCGTCTTATGTCATCTCTACCTGATTGTTACTATGTATAACCGAGACTGTCACAATGTTCATCGTATTTGTCCCATGCAGTCTTTGTCATTGTTATGATGTAATCAATAGTTCCGTATGCCAGTGATCCATGGAGCAAACTATGATATAAATATTTACAAGATAACCCTGGTTCAAAATATTTTGATTTACCCATATACAGGTTAATCGGTAATTTTTCATATGAGAATGATCGAAAAACAAATTAACCTTGCACAAAACAAACATATTATCATCTAAATAATATGTGGATATCTTTTTGGGCCGTTGCATTGAACACTTTTTTTTAAAGGGACTTTTCTGATATAAAGTTTAAGATATCCCAAGGAATTTAATCAGTTTTAAAGTAAACAGAGTTTGTTCAGATGAAACCTGTCAGAGGAAAACAAAAACTTATTATAAAAGAACATTTGGCTCGATATTGAAATCGAATGAGTTTTCCTTCCAATAACACAAAAAGTTTTTTAACTGTCCAGATTTCAAAGTAATAAAAAGAAAATAATAATGGGATTGTCTGTGATTGAATATCCATTATTAGTAAAATGATGCCGTATAGGCTTGCGTGTTTGTCTTACATTGGACTGAGTTATCAATTGATCTCTGGGGCGACATTATTAAAAAGCCCCATGAGACACAAAGATAGTTTATTTTTATCATATAAAACACGACCTTTTACAAATTTGCCATTGATATTTTATCCTGGTTTCTGTTGTTGTTTTTTTTTTTTTACGTTTTTTATGAACATGTTGGTATTATCGGCTGATTAAGAAAATGACAACTAATAAGATTTGCGTTTAACCGAGATTTAAAATAGTCCAATCATTAGCTAAGGTGTTCTATATCAAAAAGCTCTGTTTAATTTGCTTTTTGCCCAAAAACGTATGATATGCAAGATGTATTGGAAAGAGTGTATGAAATTGTAATTTAAACAGGAACGTCAGATAATCAGAATACTGCACAGAAAGAAACTAAAATGATACAATGACGTGAAATTGTTTTTTATTCGTTTTAATGATTTTTCGTTTTTATTTTTAGTCAAAGTCTTTAGCCAGCAGGAGGTGTTATGATTTTTGGGAGTATGGTTAGAACTGATAATTAAACTATAAAGACTATACCGTTACGAACAATATGAAAACAATATGATGAAATGTCATTTTGGCAATTTGATACATTCTAATAATCTTGGAATAATGTTAAACGCTCTGTTAACTTCGTTCCTCAGCAAAGCATGCTAATTCAGATTTATGTTCATATACTCTGTATACAAACAACACAAATCAGCCTTTCCTTCAAGTACATAATTATACTTCAAATCAAACATCACTCATGAAATAGTTAGCGGAAACTAACAATTCAGCACAAATCAGCTGTTTTATGAAGTGAAGATATGTTATACAAGTAACACATGTCAAGATATCTTTAGAAGTAATACCTCCGATAAACATAAAAAAGCGTACAGATGGAATACAACAACCGAAGTGTGAAAATAAACCGAGTGAACATTCTTTAAACCAAAACGTCACGTGTCAATAAACTAAGAACCTGGAATCCATAACACTGTGTCTGTGTTCAAAATGAACCTGTGACGACAACCGTTACGAACAATAGACGAACGTATACAAACGGCATATGAATGTTCCGTAACCATGCAAATAACCCTAATCACTCTGTACTTACCGATATCAGTAGGCCATTGTGTATTTTACTTACATGTATAATAAACTAATAATAATGGAACACAGATTCACAAAATAACCGTAACTCGCTAATAAAAATCTATTGTTTTTTACTGCAGCTTTATTAAAACACTTTATGGAAACTTAGTTAAGAAGACTTTTCATATACGTTTAAACGAATGGAAATCTGTGTCATGTTATATGGTGTCATCTTATAAAGGAAAGCATTCTCAATGTGATGAGGGATGCAGCACACAGAGGCGATTATTGACAAGTCTCCCCTTTGGAATTTGGTTTGTTGATTAGGTCTGTAAATCTTTAACATTACCACTCGCCTTCTTTTGTTGATCAATCGCAAAATACAACACAATAATATCTTTGTTTTTGTTTTAGATATCTTTTTTAGTCGGCGCCACTCAGATCACAACAATACATACTTTCCGGGCATGTCCAATCGTCATCCAACAATCCGCCAATTTCGGTACATTTATAAGGGGCGTCGAAACAGTATCGATCAACAATATTTCCACATGCTGAAAAACAATAATGCATTATACGTTTTTGCTTTGTTTTATTTAGAGCAGGCAAGGTTTTAATTCAATTCAGAGTCATCTATATTGCCGAATAATGTTTTATCTTGACCTACAATGCTAACATGCATGCTTATGTAACTTTGAGTGATACGTTCTAAACCATAAATTTGAGTAGATCAGAATTTGACTTCAATTTCGCAAAATCAAAAATTGTTTGGGAAACAGCGTAAGCCACAGTCTTACCTAAGGAATCCTCAGTGTCATGATCAGCAGTGGAGATACGAAAGGACTTCCAGTAAGTATCTTCATTTTCATTTGTCTCGTTGTTTTTAAGGTTTTCAAAGCTGTCACCACCTTTTTCCTCTCCGCTCCCTTCGCTACTATTGTTTATTTCTCCAGTGCTTTCGCTCTCTCCTGCGTTACTGTTCCTTTCACTGCTACTCCCTTCGCTACTACTCCCTTCGCTGCTACTCCCTTCGCTCCCTTCACTGCTACTCCCTTCGCTCCCTTTGCTGCTACTCCCTTCGCTACTACTCCCTTCGCTCCCTTTGCTCCTACTCCCTTCGCTGCTACTCCCTTCACTGCTACTTCCTTCACTACTACTTCCCTGGCTGTTATCGCTAGAGCCTGGAATGGCAAAACGACTCGTGTCTTTCAGGCCGTCTAGGCCGTTGTGAGCGCTTTCTGACCGACGAGAACGCTGGATGGTAGCATCTGGATAATGAAGTAAACACACAATTTTAGCCTTTATTTTGCTTCAGTTCTTTCGATTTAACCAAATTGCAGAAGATTGCTCAATGTAAAGAAACGTAATTTGAATAAAATGTGAACACATGCTATTAAATGCAGCATAAATATGTGGAAGCTGGTGCTATCGACTTAATTAAATATTAACGTCAATGTTAACCCTCTAACTATATCTCCAATGTCGTTTTCCTGTGCACATGTTCGGTGAATTACGCTTATACCTTGATAATTATGTTAAGAAACTTTACTAGTTGTCAAGGAATTTGTAGGTGAAGAAGCGAATGTTTTTCACTAAAGCAAACACTGAAAGATTAGAATTTTCATTCATTACATATGCTTTGTTTAAGAATAAACCTACAGTGACAGGCGTAAATTAATATTTTTCGATAAACGGTATATTTTACCATTTAACACTTACCTGAAAATATTCCAAGAACACCTAAGAGAAACACAAAGACCTGAAAGAAATGACCCGCCATGTTTGCAGGTTAGTTCGAAATTGCTTGACTGAGTATGACAAATAAGTTCACATTGGTCTTTTAATTTCACGCGATTTAATTTATTATTTGATTAACCAGTCATATGCATATGTTGTCAAGAAATATTGATTGTGTGATAATTGATCGTGTACACTATTAATAACATAACTTGAACATGCTAGCAGGCTCAATAACAACTCGTACAAGTGGCCAGGGTTCAGTTGGTTTATCGCTGAGCCTCAATGTTACCAGCAAAAGCTCTGTATCGCCCTGTCAACCATAGGTGCTTCAGGGAAGTTTTCCAGTGGCTGTGAAAGTCGTTGTTTTTTTTTATTTACCAGTTTTCCTCCCGCTTTTTCACAATATTTCGGCAACGTAAAGTCGTGAAAAGCAGGAGTCGAAAAGAAACAGAAGACTCCAAACCAGTTTTTAGCCACAGACGCAGTGTTTTGTTATGTGTAATATTCTTCACGTGTTACTCTTTAAATATCGAAATATAGCCTTGCAGGTTTGGCACCATTTGTCTAGTTATGGTGCATACAATTCAAAATATCAATTGTCACACAAACAAGCTGACGAATATAATGTAATTGTGGCTATTAAGTACTTATTAATGTATTTGTTCTTTCTTTTTATCAAACTCAGCAAGATCAATATGAATGTCAAACTTCTGTTGTGGTTGTTGTGTGTTTTTATTTGTTTGCTTTTTAAGAGAGAAAAAACACAAAATCATCTCAAAACGTCGGCCATACATGTCGTAAAGTTGGCTCAATAAAATAACAATTGTCAAAGTAAAGCCTACTCCAACTTTAATCTAGAAGGTAAATACACATCAGGGTGTCCTTTTTGACAATACCAGAGCTCAAGTGTCTACCTTATTAAAAAATATAATTACAACAACAGATGCTCTGGGTTAAAGCAGATTGATTTTATTAAACAGGCTGTAACTTGAGTGTATACAAACAGCCCAGGTTAATTAGACAATTAGCATTGACAACCCTTGACAAATATACTTAAAAACGTTAACTGCAGAAAGGTCTGTTTTCGGCGCTAGATACCAGTGTTGCGTATTAGAAATTAGGCGTACTCCCCTGAGGATAACACGAACTCGTCAGCAAATCTTACCTGTATTGAATGGAATGTTGAGACTAAATATTAGGTAAGTTTACGTAAATAAAATTATTTAGAAACGATTTTCTCCCCAAATAATAGAATTGCTGTCATCGTTTGCGTGGGGGGTCAAATGCGTTTTTCTCAAATGTTGGAACTTCTTTCAGCCGAGGTTTACGTTGCGTTGGAAACTGATATCACGTGACCTCAAACTCAGACACTTTTCAGTTGTCAAAAATACACTGGACATCCTATATGTTTAAACATGTTGTCAGATAGGTTTGCACTAGCTTTTTTCGATGCAAGATTATTGTTTATCTTTGTTGTCTGCTGTATGCCTATTTAGCTGTTATCTCTTCAAATGGTATATTTATAACTAAATATACTTGTGAACAATAATGAATTTCAACGAAAAATAAAATCGACAACAGTCCTATGATTTATCAATGTCAAGCAATTTTTTTAATTTGATTTTGGCTTTATAAATGGACCAAATGATGTATTCGCCCTTTTTCTGAGAATTAGCCAATCGACCAATTATTCCTGTTTTCATTATTGTCTATTTTTGCATAATTGAGGCTGGGTAAGCCTCAATTTAAATTTTAAAAACCTCATGCATTTAACATCGTCTTCGTTAGGTTCAAAAGCCATGCGAGGACAGTTCAGATGCATTCTAAGGGAACCAAATCACTGTCCCTACCATCAAGTCTTTGACTCTAAGGTATTGACCAGAACTCTTGTTGTTAACCTACAGAGAGTTATCCCTATTTACTGTTTGTAGACAGTAAGTATATAGCTGATAAGATGGTACTACTTAACGATTTTTCTATTTATTCTGCCTTTTACATACTTCAAATTGGCCCTGCGACAACTTTTGTTTTCACTGTTTAGTTTTAAATCAGTTGGTAGTAAAATTTAGACGATTTATTCGCCAGAGCACTTATTTGAGGAAACAATACTACGACAACAACAAGGATGGCTTGTCATTACATACCATTAATTTAACATAAGCCGTAATGTTAACGTTTGGTTCCGTAGCTCCTTCACAAACTTTCGTTGGCGAAAACTCCACATTCCGTATTCAGTCCTTGTCGAGTGCACGATCAAAAGCTTGACAGGTCATGGTGAAATGTTGAACTAGCCGCTCTGGAAGATGATAGGCTCTTCATACAACCACATAGGACGTATTTAGGCTTTCATATCACACTGACCACAAACCTCCACTCAAATGCTCCATATCAATACAAAAATCCACCGAAAATCAATTTGCAAGAGCAGAAGGAAAATTAAAGAAAAAAATGCACTTTTAATTTTTAGAACTAGAATCCGGAAATTGTAATGTATATTTGGGTATCTTTGGGTAAATCGTTGGACCGCACATTAGTGTTCGTATTTATCTACGTTTCGAAAAAGGTACGAGTCTGTTTTAGTGCAGTGGCTGTGAGACTATTCGTAAAAGCCACTTTTGAATCGAGAAGAATTGACGATGCCGATAATTGTTTCGTCTTATCTGATTAGAATGGTGTTTAAAACCTCCATGTTGATGGTAGTTTGTGTGTTATTCGCCTTTGTAGTCATTTCCGTACATTCTAAAAACTCCGCCATACAATTGTCATTACCTTAAACGTGGCGTGAAACACAAAAATGTTAAATCGGCTGTAATAATCTTTGAATGTTTTTTTTTTGTTTGTTCGCTTATTGATTTGTTTGTTTGTTTATTTGTTCAGCGCGGGTGGTTTTGATTAAACAACTTTACTTAATAACGATCGTTGCTTAAGAAGTTAGTGACTATTGTGTAGAAAATATATATCTAGATCGTCGATCGTCAGTTTGAACTCTCTACTGCTTTGTCGATGTCAGATGGCGTCAACAATCGCGTAACAGGCATTTTATTTAATTTTTGTTTATGTTATCCGCCACTGCTTTGCTCATGTGTTCGAAAACTGTCGGATATGAAACTCCACTACGCTGCTATCTAGACTGAATTCAATGCGGTGGATTTATCCTGAAGAAATTCTAAATTGGAATTCAACGAACCTGGAGTAACTGATCTCAGGTAAAAACAAAATACCTGTTAATGCTACGTGTGTTTATTAACACCGACCACTACTACCAATCATATCCAATCAAGTTTAAATATCAAAATTAGTTTAAATATCCAAACCAATCTCCTATGTCTTCTAATATAACCGTATAATTCTAGTGCTATCCGTCTTCTTATTGAATGCCGTTTTATTACTTTTCTCTTTATTTCACATATGTAAAAAACATCATGTGAGGATATTGATTTCTCACTTATACAATCACCCTCTCTAAAGCGCCAATCTTCGCTACCAGACCTGACTGTATGTCAAACTGTTAAAGAGGAATGAAACAAACAATACAGTCATACTCAAATTACAGACCCTACCAAGTTGTTAACAAAACTGCTGTTATATTTTTAGTAGGATATTTCGTTTTGAAACCCTCTTAACATGAACTAATGTAAGTAAAATGTATGGTGGACTTTTTGTACCATGATTTATTTTTGTAGTTCTAACAGATAAATATAACCCAAATTGCTCAAAATTTAATCGCAGCAAAACGGAAACTGTACAAGTGTAACAAATAAAGTTATATATCTGATCAAAAACATTGTAATATATTTTTTTGTACCACGAAAATACCATCATACATTTGACTTACAACAGTTCAGTTCAAGTGGCTTTCAGTGGAAATCAAAAAAGTAATCCTACAAGCGTGTAATAGTAGTATTAACAACATTATGTGATCTACAATTTGACTATGACTTAATTGTTTTGTTTCCTTCCCCATTAAAGTGAAAGGTGAAGGCGGTCGGGTTTCTACTTTTGACATTAGTAGCAAACTTGCAGAGACACTATCGAACAAATTTCTGCAGACTCCTCGCTTTAACTAAAGCTATGGGACCGCTTATTCAGGCAACAATTGACCCAGCTATTTTAGTGCTGTAAGTAGCGTGAAGTAACAAATACATTCGGCCGTGATAGGATCCCAATTTAAACTTAAAGGCGAATCTTCTCCTATGTCAATACTTCATCTTCGAGTGGTTATACTTTGAGTGTCATCGACTATTTCCATGTAAACAGCTTATCGTACTGTAGTTTACTGATTTTTAAAAAATCGGTTCTGACTCACACCGTGCTAATTGAAGGGTGGTTTGGCCCTTATCCCACTTTTTGGGGATAAAGGCTGACAAAATGGCCAGGCAATACACACAAGGTAAGATACCTCCTTCAAAAATACCTTTGGGTGATAACCGACATGAGTCACGAGTGATGACCCCAGTCCACTGAGATAGAGAGAAGTACCGATAAGTAAGTTCGAAGAAGAAATAACAGATTTATCAACTAAGTTGGATGATTTGGAACAGTATACGAGGAAAACCAGTGTAAGAATGTTAAATGTGTTTGTTACAGATATACCCGACTCCATACCATTAGTACCAAATACCAAAGTGCATTTCACGGATGACAAAATTAAAATATGCCATATATATTGTAAATGTAAATGTGTTTTTAAGATTATCTTGGTTGTAACAAGTTATTCAGGTATATATGGTTATCTTAAATTCGTGTGATAGGTTGCAAAAACTTAATATGATAATATGAGCAAGGGAAATAACCCAGCTAAAACTATCAAATACAAGGATATCATTACTTTGTATATAATATTTAAAACGTACAATTCGTTTGGTTTATTAAACAAGGCATTTATAGGTTATTTCACTTATGTTATGGTCTAAACAAACCAGCCTTAACAAACACTGGCAAGACTCAAAACACTATATGTTATAGAAAATCCATCAACCCTGAGCGATAGTCTTTTACGCTTTATACTCTTAATGTCAATTGAAGTCGTATGTGAATCCCTAATCGCAACCATTAATTTGGTAATGGAATCATAAAAGTCGACGGCATTGTTAAAAGAATCCCCTGACTGAAGTCATTAATGGAATCCCCAACCCCAATCAAGAACCAAGTGCTAACTTCAGGGCGCTTCGAAGTTTTCTGCTCCGAGCTGCTGATTTCCGTGTATTACACTCTTTCAATTGTCAGTAGTAAAGTCAATTTGTGTTGGCTGATGGATTGGCTGTGTTACCATTTCTACACGTACAGCAATATAAGTGCAATCTATCCCCAAATGTGTTGTAGTAAGGCTTCAGCAGCTGATGTTTTGTTTTGTCTGTGTAGGTCTTGCTCTTTCTTACTAAACGAAGTACGAATTGTGTGGCTAAAAACAGATGGGACAAAGTCTGGAGACAAAGCATCATCACCCTTCACACCTAAATTGGAAAACAATTAGATACATATATTCAGATCTATTTTGGAATCAGATATTGAGCCAAGAATCAGCATAATTGGATGTCATACAGGTAATCATATCCACTCAAATGATGAATCTTTTTTATTAAGACAACTTTAATTTATAAATGACTGGCCGGCTTATTACTACATGAAAGTGATCGTTTTATTTCACACGAACCATGTATTGTCTTACTCAGTACATTGGGTAAAACCAGAAGTCCATTAACTAGAAGTGTGAAACCTCGTATTAAGTAGTGTAGACAGCATTTTTTTAAATGTTCACATTCGGCTCACGCAGCGCCCCTTGTGGCAAACTGGCGAACCGTCAGGGGAGGTCATTTTAGAATTTAACTGAACCTTCGCTACAGTCAGTCAATTTGACCTGGGTTGACATTGCAATAGGAGCGAAATGCCCACGGAATCATGGGAGTTTCTGTGATAAAACAAACAAGATGGCGACTAAAATGGATTTAAACGAT
>JAVFBZ010117375.1:14343-24576 GCA_032466195.1 Katharina tunicata | reverse complement strand
TGTCCCACCAAATAGACTAGTTATTCAGAGTTTATTCTCAGTGTTCTGTCCCACCAAATAGACTAGTTATTCAGAGTTTAGTATCAGTGTTTTGTCCCACCAAATAGACTAGTTATTCAGAGTTTATTCTCAGTGTTATGTCCCACCAAATAGACTAGTTATTCAGAGTTTTTTCTCAGTGGTCTGTCCCACTAAAGAGTTATTCAGAGTTTATTCTCAGAAAATGTAAAAAAGAACTGCCAATCTAAATGAATAAGCAAACAACTTGCAATGTAATTAGAATGGATGGAGATGTTATCTGGTAGAGAGTAGCATTGTATACTAAAACTGACAAAAGTGACAAACTGTTGGGGGTGAGTCTGTTCAACACAATAAATAATGGAGGGAAAGTAGAATCAGCTGTCCAAGTTCAGACAGTTTCAAGCAAGCTAAAGTTACAAGGGGAGATAAACATAGCCACCTGACCATTGCTGACCTTCAGAAATCCCCATGCCTTGTTAATATTTCATTTAACTGAGCCCAAGGACAGCCCAGTTTTCCCTCTGGATTCTCATTATGGTCCCAGAGCTCTTGTCAACTAGTAGTGATAATGAGATGAGAAGAGCCAGTAGGGAGAAACCAGAGACCTAGTAAATTGAGGGACTTTCATAAGACACAGCTGTCTTTGTCACCATTTATTACCGCTGGACATTAGCATCATTAATCAAACCTGATTATTGCAATCGGATAGTGCTGGGACAGGACTAAATAAACACAGCTATATTTAGAAATGACAAGAACTGGTCTAACAGTGCACTCTGTGTAACACACAGCTTCATTCCAATGGCCATAGATTTGTGGAGAAAAACAGATCACACAAACTTCTGCTCAACTTAATAAACATGGCCATTCTATAAATTACAAGAATATTAAGACCATTAATTATTATCAATTTAAAACTACAGCCTCAACTTTCAAAAATGGGATGCTTCAAAAATGGTTATTTAATGTTAGTCCTAAAAAGTTTAGTATTAACTTGTACTTATACTGGTAAATATAAAAAATATTATATATAAAACGGCAAACAAGTTAGCAACAATTGGGTAATCCCAATCGTGTATTGTGTTGAACTCTTCACTAGAAACAGAAAATGACATGAATGTTATGAGGAACACCCAAGTACTACCATTTATTTGTAAGTAGCTGATTTTTTTTTGTAACACAGCAAGTTATTGGCTAAGTGCTCTAGCTGGTAACTCACCATATATTACAATGCTGGGGATGTTTCCAACAGCAAGGAAGGCCATTTTGCTCTTCAAATGTCTAAGATGAAGACAATAACTTTTTGAGAATTATTGGCAGCTTAAAACATAAAGCATATTAATTAAGAGTCAGTATGGAGGCCAGAGACGATCTTCCATAACGTCAGCCATATACCAGTTCTATTGACATCTTCATGACCTACCATATTGACAGGAGAATGTGTATTTTGTTCTAATTACATGGCACTGAGGTGTTTGACTATACAGTTACAGCACCTGAGTCCCATCTCTCCCCAATTGGTCTCTACACAGTCACAGTATATGTCAAGATCTTCTTAATAATTAAGATCTTTCTCTTCCCAGTACAACAAGTCTACTACCTCTCTCTCTCTACCGTGTCTTACAAAAGATCTGTCCAATTTCTGACAATTACATGTTGCAACTGTTCACTTGATATTATTACTTTGATGACATACAATTTAAGGGACCAATTGGCTCTAACAGGATACTGAAAGTGGTCCAAGCACTCAGAGCACAATTTTTACAAAACTGCTGTGTGTAGTCTATTTACTCAATCAGGTTCCCCCTCCCCCTTTAAGTTCTGACAACACCTATAACAATTGTTTTTAATTCCTGTTAGCAATACCATAAAATGGCACCACATACTGAATCCCATACATTGCCACTTTACAGCTTTGTCCCTACATTGCCAACAAACACACCCTTGCAATAGTATTGATGAACTTGTGTCTCTGTTCAGTTCTGTTGGCTTTTTGACAACAGTTCCTTCTAATTCATGAAAACCATACTCCTAAACTGCGTGATGTCATTACTGACAATCAAATTTTAGCTCTCAATACTTACTGACAACCATACCTTGTATTTGTAACTTAACATTACGCTCCATGGAATTTCTGACAACCATGCCTTGAAATAGTTTCCTGGAATTTCTGACAAACACACAGTAAAATCACTGACAATCATACCTTACAATAATTCATTTTAATTACTTACAACCATTACTAACAAAAGCAGCTCTGAATTTTGAAAAACTGGATAAAGTATGTGTAACTTATAAATAGCTTCTTTGAATTCCTGACAATAGACAAGACAGCCAACTTGACTTCAAGAATAATGCGGCCTTCAAAAGTCAACCCACTTGAGCTATAATCTCAGGACATTTCTTAATTAAATTTGTCCTTTGATTTTGTATACCTTATCTCAACTGACAGACCCTTCCCAAATATGGTTTTAAGAAATCAATTATGTTTCTGAAACCATCCAAAACATAAACGTTTTTCTTAGATTTGAAAGCAAACAAGAGTTTCCTAAATCTGTTCATAAACAAATAAAATTACATCTTACATGTAATTATTGATTATTAGTTATCATAGGGCTCAAAATTGAACACTAACACATTGTTGTCATGCCTGCAACAGACTTCCAAAGGATTAAATTTGGTATGCTAGAAATGAGGAAGGATCACAGACATCACATTGAACTAAACTGCAGCTTTCAAACTCATGTTGCTTAAAAAAAATTCAATGAGTTTTGAAGCAGTTGTAACGCAATTACATTTTTTATCATACTGATGAATATTTATAAGGCGCACATTGCAGTCAAAGGATGTATCCAACGGCAACGAAGACCACTTTGCTGTTCAAAGGCTTGGCAAGAAGATACAAACTTCAAGGATTATTGATGGTTTACAAAATAAAGCATATTAATTTAAGAACTTCCAAAACTGAAAGGGAATTGAATTGTCTGGAGTTGTGGACTCATTTGAACCAGTACAGAATTTATATGCAGATCAAATGGAAACAATTGAAGTTAACTTTATCCCAGAAAAGAACAGCTTGTAAAACTGCAAAATTGTTAAACCTAAATGTATATGAACCCTAATTTTGTAAGAAACACCTGATGATCACAATTGAATTCTCTGGTGACAGAATAGTGCAATTCAGTTAGAGAAAGAAATATAGATGAGAATCCAGAAATCTGTGTCAGTTTTGACACAACTTCACAACAAAAATCTCAGTAGAATTCTGGAAGCTAAAAAGCATCATTAGCTATCAAAGGCGTGTCTGTTTTTAGAGACTGCAGCAATGTCATAAATCTTGCAATCTGGGTGAAAAAAAGCCCTTATAAAATTTCCCACAGCGGAGGAATCTCACCTGGACTCTGAAGTACAGGATTAATAAAAGATGAGGCTAAATGAATTATTGCTGTGATATGGCCCAATCATTCCTGGTTCACCAATCCTCTATTTGATCAAGCTACAGGAGTGGTTTACGGCTGGTCTGGATTCACATTAAGCATCCTATTTGACAAGCTCGCATAAATCTCAACATAAAGAACAGTCAAAGAAGACAGCACCAATTACACAACTCTCCACGGTGATGGTTTTTAAAGCAAACCATTCTCTGCAAGCTCCTATTTTTTTTAAATTCCTGTCTTAAATGTGGTCATTTTGTTGGCTACATTGACTGAGCGTATTGCTTTACAACATATGTTCTGCTGAGAAGTGAAGTGAACAAGATAGAGTCCAAATTGCCATTTGTGCATTCAGATTTCCTTCACCGTTAATAATCAGATCATAATGAATAGCCCAAAAAATTCATCTTCTCAAAACCATGTAATAACATTTGAACTCTCTAAGATAGGTATAAACAAGGTAGATAAAATGCTAAGTCATTAACAGTCACAATTTTCTAAAGTCTGTGAAAACCAAAATTTGTAGCTCACACTAAAAATGTTTGAAAGAAATTCAGGGTTCGTACAGCAGTAGAGCAATAAAATTCCAGGAG
The DNA here is from genome assembly GCA_032466195.1 of Katharina tunicata. Taxonomy (NCBI): domain Eukaryota; kingdom Metazoa; phylum Mollusca; class Polyplacophora; order Chitonida; family Mopaliidae; genus Katharina; species Katharina tunicata. Next base: position 20,528 of record JAVFBZ010117375.1, on the reverse strand, counting down.
TTTTCAAGGAGTTTTCCAGGATAAAATTGTGGTTTTCCAGGACAGTTTTATAGGAAAACTTGAGACTCGGCAAATGTTTGCATTGAATTTCTTTACTTATTTAATCTTGACAGGGAAGGGTGAACATATGACCGAAACAGACAAATGTAACTATACATTTTAATAGTGTTTAAACCAAAGTATTAAAAAAAGATGGCTTTTTCCAGGAGTTTTCAAGGAGTAAAAATGTTTTTCCAGGAAATTCCAGTACTGGAAAACTGATTTTTATTTTTCCAGGACTTTCAAGGAGTTTCCAGGACTGTACGAACCCTGGAATTATATACTTTCAACATGCATCTATGTAAATGCAGGCCAGTATCAGAGATTTGCCAGCTGAAACCAATTTAAGTGGCATTTAGAAGTTGTATGTACATGTAACATTATTGGAACAAAGGTTTTATGGATATCAACTTCATTGTCATTTCACATGACGTTTCGGCAGTTACTAGTGTCTTTGTCAAGTATAATATATATTATTACATAAATAATAGATGCTGATATATCTATACAATTTGTGTTCCAATATGGCAGATCACCAAAATAGTAGAATCATTTATAGGGCTTCCTAAATACATGTATGAATGATATACAGAAAAATATTTGTTTCTGATCCTACCTAGAAGTTAGAACCAGAGTCAAAAAAACAAATTCAGCACCATTCTAGACAGCTAAATAAAATAATTAATATATCTTTCCCAGACTGTTTCCAAATTATAGTCTTGAATTTATTGAAGTACATGATATTGAATCAGATTTTGTCTGGAATGAATTCATGTACTATAGGTTGTCAAGATTTTAGACAAAGATAAATCACCATTAAGGCCACTGGGCAGGGAATTATATCTATTGTAAGTTTTGAATGATGTCCTTCAACTTCTTAATTTTATTATCTGTCTACATCATCCCAGTCCATTAATTTTAATCTGTGTCAGCTATCCAACATTGCTATATTTGTATAAAAACAATTGGAGGTAAATTCTGATTTATTTTAAATCTTTAATTGTCACTGAATGTTTTCTTAATTTCTATATTTTATTATCCATTCTTTTTCTAAATCAACAAGATGCGTATTGCCAAGTGTCATATTAATCCGTGCCTAATTTACCTTATCTGTCATATTTGTAGATTCCCATGTGTTTTCAAATGTTTATTTTTTATTGTTTATCTGCTTTAAAAAAGTATTCAATATTTCCTGTTTTCCAAGTATAGACAATATTTAATTACAAAGTAAAACCATTTTTGCAAGTTTCTGTGGGTAAATTTCTTGGGCTTTAATCACTAAGCTATGAACTCAGCAGACTTGTTCTATAGCATTTAATCAAAAACAGGTCTGCTAAAAGGCAGTAAATCTTATTATCAACGTCCATCTATAACAATTTTTAACAAGGTTCAAGAACTTCTATTTGAACAATACATGTATAATTCTAGAATAGGATTAATAACTCTGTAACTGTATGTTGAACAGTTCAAACTAACACTGGAAGAGTTCTCTTAGACTAACTGATGACCTTCTGAATTATAAATGGTGACACCCCATGTCTTGGGCTACAAATTAGCATTAACACATGGAATATATATACCAAGTTTAATTAGAATGGGATCAGTGGTACTAAAATTAATGCCCTGAAACCAAATTTAGCTGTAGCTTACGGTGCAACACAGCGCCAGCTGTTAGAAGACAATTATCAAAGTCAATCTCAGGCAACATAGTGCCACATTAGGTATTTATACTATACTAAGTTTGACTACCATTTGATGAGAATTTTAAATGGCTGGAACGGAACCTGGCACAGAATAATTGATGCACATAGAGATAAACACGCTAAAATCCAGATTACCCCCAACACCCCTCCAATTGGAAGGGGAATGTTACTGATACTGACATTTTGCTAGTAAATCTGACGCAAGAAACTTTCAGTCATACTTTTCTTCAAAATGGTTCAAATTTGCACTATTTTATTAAAATAGCAAAATTACATTTAGTAAAGTGGTATCTTGGTTCAGACTCTATAGATACATCTCAATCCGCTCATTAATCTTCCAGGAAATGGCAGTAATAGGACTATTTGTCTCTTTTCCCTACTCTTGTGACACACAAGCTGGGATCTTCCACAGCCATATGGATATCATCATTTTATAGCTACTCAGCAAAATGTATTTCTTTTTACAGCAAGGTCTACACTCTGTGGTTGGAAAATTTATAACCATTAAAATTACTCTTTTCAGTTTATCAACAGAAAATGTTTTTGGGGGTTTCTCCACAACGTTCTATAAACCAAGCTTGGGTGTTTTTGTTGTCGTTATTGTTTTAATTATCAAAAAATCCTTTAAGTTTGTTATTTTTTGGATAATAGTTAGTTACAGCATGTACTTGTTCTCATCCAATTGACGACAGGCTTACCAGAAGTGGTATTTATTTCTGGACATGCTCCTACATTGACAAAGGACATATGTTTACTTATTTAATTAGGGAAAAGTTCAGTAGTCGTCTACTTTAACAAAATAATTAAAATGCTGCGAAGACATGTTCACTATACAAAATTGGCCTATCAATTTACTAGCAACAAATATGGCATACATTTTAATCTCCAGCGCAGCGTTACAAGTCTGAGCAGTTTGCTGTCAACTCCGATAATCAAACCCGAAAATTTACAATTTTAGATCTATACATTATTGATTATAGACCTTATGTAATGTTATAATAAACAAATACAAACAACAGTTACAACAATACTCCAGGTGGATTAAAATTTAAAACAGATACACACAATGCACACAAAGGTTTTACAATGATGTATCTGAGAATTGAAGACAGGCCATTTTGATAACAAAAATGGAGCATTACCATAGCAACCAATGATGAATATTTTAGTGGATTAATTTCCTAAAACTGACACAGAAATGGGAACATCTGCATATTTAAACAGGCAAAAATCCCTCAACCATGTAAAATAACACATGATCTAAAATTTAACAATATCTTTCCAATTTTTACAAAAAATGTACGTAAGAAGGTACTATTTTTGTGAGTTCTGAACTGAATTTCCAATTTATTTTCTGTAATCAGGAAGACAAATATAATAATTCTCAAATGTTGCAAGAATAATTTATTTATTGCCACATTAACTAATACCAAGATTTATTTTTAAGCCTATCCGGCATAAATGATTAATTTATAGCCATTGACAGTCTTTTAATCATCTCTCAAAAAATAAATGGGAAGTTTTAAGTTTACCATTCATAATCAAATTGTCCACAAATTTTTTTCACATGACTGACTTCAACAGCCAAAGACGATTGGTATAAAATTGTACAGAACACCATCCAAATAGATCTATTTTATTCCAAATTTTATTAATGAGCTGGACTTTCACATTATATTATGTTCATGATTGTCTTATCTTACTGTATAAATTCTAAACCTGCCAAAATGTTTTCTTAAATTCAATCTGATCCGAGGTGTACATGTACATGTAGATATTAAAACCAGAGACCTTAAAGATTCAAGGATAGGATGGAATTAAAAACAAAGGCTGGATTGTGTCCTGTTGTTTGTCCAGATCAGCACACAAAGGATTGGGATCTGGTTACAAAATGTCCATCAGGGATTAGCTTCAGGCTGCAGACCAGTACAATCAGATACCTTACAAATAGCTGGTCAAATTTCCTCAGCTGCTAACTGTGCTGTTTACAATGTAAATTATGCTATTACCAGTAATAGCAAGCTGTAAGGCAAAGATAGGATTCAGACAGTGTTCTATTCTATTAAAGTGGACTGTATCAATGCAAAGGACTACAAAACCAGGAAACATTTGTACATTTTTCACAGCAATCTGAGTCGGAGTCCTAAAAGAAATTCAAACCTTGTCTGGTGAATAAGCATATACTAAAATTAGATTTTCTTAAAAGACAATGCTTATCAGGCAGCACTATTCTCTCAGATGAGATTTACAAAGTAAAACAAAGTTACAGCTCAAACAAAACTTAGGCATAGATGCATGGTAACTTAATATTTCTGTATATTTTGAAACCATTGTCAAGTTGAAAATCATATATATTTCAAAACAATAAGTTTAGGGTCAGAGAAACTACTAGAAAAAATGAAAGTAAACAAACAGACCTTGACCTGTGAAAAGTGTGTCACTCAAGCTTCTAGCAAATTCAGTATGATTGCAACAATAACACAGTTTATGATTATTTCATAAGCATGTATTATGACAATGATGTTTATCAGGAATAGACCAATTCAAATCTTTTGGACTTGCTTTTTAGCAAGGTTATTATAATTCTGACATCTGAAAGTTAGCCATAAATTATACACCTGTACTGAGATCTACATGTTATAGAAATTAATAATGTTTGATAACCCAACTTATAGCTTGAATTTGAACAATATCTGAAGAAATGATTTAAGGACCTAGCTAAAGAAATTTTGAAAATTACACGTCATTTCAATTTGAAATTTTCATTTCTTTAACATCTTTGTGACACATTTAGACAGGTTAATTGGTACCAGTGATTAAATTGACAAATATCCATTGGGGGAGATCTCACACGCCTTTTACAAAACCCATCCCAAGTTAGACCAATGAACTAAAGAAAAACACACCAGAATTTGTCATCATAATTAGAAAACAGGCCTGGACAATGTCAGACAGTCACTAATTCAATATTCACCATTGTCATTACTGTAGCAATTACTGTCTCTTGTTTTCCCCTGCAGACTTTAACATCTGAGAACAGGTGGTGACTTTAACACACTGACAACATGACACCAGGAGTCCCACAGTCCTCTCACAAATTAACAGCTTTTCCTGTCCAACTGAACATCAAAACTCCACTTTGAAACCCATCAATGCGATCCTTTATGACAGAAAACTCTAAAATGCCATGTTCAACCTGGAGAGGGGTGTTAATCCACTGAAGTTAAACATAACAAACTTGCAACGGCTCCAGAATTGTGTCTCAAATCTCCCTACATTTCTAGTTCCATTTTCCTGTGGAGTTTTCAGTCTTGCCATTTTCGTTGAGGGTGGTTGCTTTTACCCATTAGACTGGCTGGCCATCATATAAGTGAAATAACCTTAAGTACAGCTTAAAACCCCAATCCAACACACATATTTTCAGAACGTTGCCTTCTTAATCCATAACCGTAAGCACCAAGACAACCTAAGTGTTGCATAACTGTGTAAATATAAGGCGTGGTTGAATCAACAGTCTTGTGTAAGAGAGAATAAAAGTGATAATTAGGCTGAAGTAGATTGTGTATTTAGTCCAGGTGAAGTATAACAAGTGGTTAAGAATGACAAACACATGCAGAATGCTGAAATGAGGGTTAGCCCTTGTGTAAACTGCTCTTAAAGTGTCAAACTGCTTAACACCAGTGTCAACATTAACCAGTAATTGATCTGAATCTACATCTTCCCTGCAACTCGATCTTTACCACAATGACATGCCTTATGAAGTATCAATTATTTGAAAATATAAGTCTCGCACTTTGAAAACACCAGAAGAAACACGTCACCATTGAGGAAAAAAATATATGTATAATTTAACCTCCCCCCCCCCTGATAACAGACTCTTGAAATTTCAGTTTTAAAGTCTAGATAAGAAACTATTTATAAATTCTATAAGTAAAATAGTATGTTTTCATGATAAAATAAATATTCAACACAGTTCAAATACACTTTTTAATCAAATTATTAAACTTCAAATTAATATGATCACTTGTCTTAGTTTTGTTTATTGTGTTGATATATAGAACTATGAAGATTAAATATAATGTTATTGTGAAGGATGGTAGTGATAAAGGTACCCTGTGGCTTGAGCAATACTAACTTATGGAATTCCTTGAAATATTTTTCCCCATTTACGGTATTTCTGGAATTCCTAAGTATTTTTCCCCATTTACGGTATTTCTGGAATTCCTAAGTATTTTTCCCATTTACGGTATTTCTGGAATTCCTAAATATTTTGCCCCATTTATGGTATTCCGGGAATTCCTAAGTATTTTGCCCCATTTATGATATTCCTAAGTATTTTGCCCATTTATTTTGCCCCATTTATGATATTCCTAAGAATTTTGCCCCATTTATGGTTTTCCTGGAATTCCTAAGTATTTTGCCCCATTTTCTATTGGTCATGTT
>JAVFBZ010117375.1:0-12818 GCA_032466195.1 Katharina tunicata | reverse complement strand
CATCTAGCACATATAGAATACGCTTCACATATATAGAACTGCCCGTTACTGGTAAAGATAATGTAATGGAGAAGGATCAGCTTGGGAGTCACGGGTGGGTAGAGGGTAATTTGTGTCAAATCAAATTCGCACTACAGTAGTAGTTCCCAGTTTCTTATTCCTTTAAACATTGATGCACAAATTGCTGTGTTGTTAATTATACAAAAAAGAAAAAACAACCTTGAAACAAAAGATATTAGGTAACATCTTGCAGCAGTTGAACCTAGCAAAAAGCCTGACAGCCTATAAGCCTTTTTGGGATTGAAAGGAAACATCTAGTCGTTATTTGAAAAGCGAATGCATAAAAGATTAAATAAAAACTAGTGCATGCATCTATATCAAACTTATTTAGCACCGATACAAAACCCCTTTAAAACAGAACTACATCTAGATGACAGTCACTTTGGGCATTACAACACTTACTTGTCATATTAACAGTATTTGTGATAATAAATGTTGAAAAACAAGAGAAAACATGAACACATAATAATGCATAGGGCCTATATATCTTTTCAAACTTACCTACTTGCTGTTGTAGCTGCTAAAGAAAGCCTGTAAAGTTTCACTGCACGAAGTTGAGTACAAAGACGTAAGCCTACTGGAAAATTGATCCTTCTGCTTTGTAGTAGCTAGGTAATAAAGAAGCAAATTCTCTGCTGGGTAGTAACAAAAACTGCTTCAAATTTGTCCGTGGGTCAGCAGCCTATGCTCTATGTTTGTTACCCAGGCCTCTCAAGGGGTGCACCCAACAGCTCTGAAAAAATAAAAAGAATCCAACGAAACGGTTTTAAAAATCCCAACATCTGTAAAACGCATCGAATCTCCCCAAAACATTGCAAGCCAAGAAACACAAAATATAAATAGACTTTATAAACTACGGAAGGAAAATGATCATCTCACTTAATATCAATAAGTATCAATATCCAATGGGTTTTGCATCGTTTTGACTCAAAGCCATTATAACACGTGTTATACGGCGATTCTATTGGAGATGCAATCTGGGGAAATCCCGCAAATCTATTAACTAAACGCCAGAGATTTGGTGATGTGTTAAGGTCGCAGAATCACTCTTTAAACGCTGAAAAGAAACGAAATATAATTCCTTTTAACCTTCTCTGTACCTTTGTCATGCAACTCTTGCAGGGTGATTTTCGTGCAGTATGCGACAAGCAATGTTAAAGACTGAGCAACCAGAGAACGCGTAAGACAGCTTGTAGTAGTAGCCCTCTGTTCTCACCGCTCACAGAGCCACGAAACACAAAAGCCCTGAAATTTAGCTTCCCGCCAATAGAGGGTGACCGTGTAGTGTTTCTGTCTGGCAATGAAAAGCTTGGCAGCCACCAGCTACAACCCGCCTACACTGGGAACAGAGAACGTGGCTGTCAACTCAATGCCACTGTCAACTCCACTGTTTACCCCAACTGGAAATGGGTCACTTGCACCGGTAACGTTGCCGTTTATCTATTGACGCAGCACGGTGAAGCGAACATACAAATTGCAGCCGTTTTTACAAAATATGACCCATTTAGTCATTGACAAACAGGCCTATAAAAGAAGCTTTAACAAGGACATTTAATATTGTATTTGATTTTCAGTTGGCAGCTCGGAGAGAATAGCTGTCATGCGGACATTGCACCCCTATGGCAAGAAAAAAATCGCCTCGACCAATAGCGAGGGGTTTATCACATGCTATGTTATGATTGATTATCTTTTTATCACATTTCAAATGCGGATGAAAATATGTCTTGAAAATTAAACAATAAATTTAAGCCAAAAGCGTAGGCCTATATATCTTGGTGACAGCTCAAAGACAATTAACTAACAGAACAGTGGCTCTGAACAGCACATCTGACAGTCTCCGTTCTTCCCAGAAAAAACCTTCAACACTAACCCAGCTGGATTTCGATCTAGGTGGCATTTTAAACCATGCACATAAGGTAAACAGTTGAGTTACACCAGTCAGCCTGAGTAGCTTCTTGAAGGACAATTGTTCTGTGGAGGAAACTGTCATTGTCTAGACGAATGTAAAAAATAGTAGAAGAAAGAGTATAAAGGTCAAGGGCGTTCAAATTATTTGTCATCCATGTCGTATAGGGGGAGAGACATTAGAAGCGGTTTAAAAGAGTAAAACAGCGTACGACCAAACGTTGGCATAATATAATGAGACAACAAAAATGATACATTTTTATTGTATGAATGTTACACATTTTATCGGCATTAAACCAAAAATAATCACCACACTTCGGGATTATACATTTTTTGACGTTTAACCGTTCTGTTGCGGCATAACTGGCGAATATGGCTATTTAAAAAGTCGTTTAAAATTTGGCAGTAGTCGTAGAAGTTACCATGTGTTGTGATCGTTGACAGACGAAGGAAGTCAAATTGAGTTCTATAGAAGCTAACCATGAATAATCTTTAGAGACATTTCAACTATATTGATAAGTGTTAAAGTTTACTGTCATAAATGCGTTATATCAAAAGTTTTTATTAAGACTTTAAGAAACCAAATATCCTTGAGCATTCTGCAAGTGGCATCTTCCTTGGATAGGTAAGACGAAAACATACCTTGATCAGTGTAACAATATAACCATCTGTCAAAAAACATTTATAAACCCGTGTGCAAATTCGCTGCAAGGTTCATATGGATACTGCGCCGAAAACATCTCTGCTGTAAAAATGCCAAAGAACAATTCAGTCGTGTCAATAAACAAGACCCGTAGAGCTCAAGACACAAAGTCAACAATGGAAAAGTTTAAGCAATAAAAGTTAGCGGCTAGCGTCTGTGATTGTTTACTCCTGTTGCTATGGTAACACACTTGCTTTTGGTGCTCCCAAAGATGTGTTAGGAGGAACTGACTATGATCCACTGGGAATGTCTGTTCGTTAGTTGGAATTCGATCTATCCAGGTTATAACAACTTTATTTACTACGAACCTGCTGGGTTACTACGCCTCAGCCCGTAGAGAAAATAACTAAAATGTCTACACCCAGCGTATAAGAAACAGACCCGGGCATTCTAATTGTTCGTTTTTTCTGTCGATATTTTTTTACACAGTGTTTAAGGTGATTTCTATGGTGGTGAGAAAGAGTCTGTGATTCACACCGTAAGACTCAAAGACGACTAGAGTAACAGGGGTCGGTTCCACAGAAAATTCTGTCTTCAGTCAAAATTATAAAAGTGCCTAATACGACTTGGTTTTAATTTTAACTTGTAATATTTGGGAATTATAACATTCATGCTACTATAAACTCACCTACAAAACCAAAACAAACATGTGCAATTAGTACCTAATTATTGGGATATTGTTATGTAAAATTGGCCCTAGGAGCCTACAGCCAACCACCCCCTGTTCTAATAGATGGAATTGTATGTTATGTAGGGTTATTGTGGTGAAACGTGGAGCAGAAACTTGTAAAACCCTAAATATAACGTTGCATGTTAACGTGAAGTTTTGGAAGATTAGAAGAGTGTGAAAAACATGCGTTGTGAAGTTATGAGGTATGACTGGGCATTTCCGGTCAAATATCATCTTCAACGAATTAAAGTCAAACTTATACAGTTTCTATTTTCTTAAAAAAGTGACATGGTATCATCGTTAAGCTTTTCTCAAATTGATTCTTGACCTTTGCCGTAATCGATTCTTAAACCAACTAATTATTTATATACCAATATCAGCAACATATCAATTGAACCAAACGCCGAACTGATTTGTTAAGTTGTATAACACTACATGTTTGCTCAATTATATATTTATTTTGAACAACAACATAGACAATAGGCTTAATAAAGCCAGTGGACAAAATACTTGTCGAATACTGAGAGAAATTCATTTTAAAACGAAGCCAAAGATAAATTTTGTTCGGAGCCGTTTTGTCATAAACGTTCCACATATATTTGAAAAACGAGTACAGTGAAAAGACCCAACAGTCTAAAAAAACAGCCAAAATTGAGATTTGTTAATTTTCTTTTGTAAAGGAAAAGGGAAACGGGTCTCTATATATTTAAAACATATAGGTATTGAGGGGGCTATTAGGCCCGTTTATAACAGAGCGGATGGCCTTTCGATCACATCCGAGTTAATAACAGGAAGTCGTTCACAATAAGTACTGCTGAATAGGTCATTTAATAAATTATTTTGTATATTCACATCTTAAACCTACTTCATTCATGGACTGTTCTTATATTTGTACTATGAGCCATTTATATTTGTGTATAGGGGTTATAATCCCTGCAGTAAAGTGTATGGGTAAAAGAAAAAGATTTTATATTTTTTCTGTGGACCTTTTTATATAAGTATTAGCCACACGATTCCCACAAGACACAGAATATTTAAGCATTCGATTAAGTTCTTTAAAGAAAGTAAACGTTTTGTCAAGAAATCTCTCGGATGAAAGTAGCTATAAACAGAACTATGGGACGAGGGCACATAACCTGCTTTTACCGTCTATTTCCAATGCTTATTGTCCGTTTTCCATCAAAATGTTATATCGGACGTAGCTTTAAGTAACATAATCTTGCTCTGCGGTAATAATTTTAATTTTATTTTCAAGTTATCGAGAGAGATTTTCGAATTTGGACGCCATCTTGCTACTTTCGTTGACAAATAAAACCACCTTTTAAATGTTACCAATGATCGAGCTAGGTAGACATTTTTAATAAGTAAAATACTACTGTCGAACAGAATCGGAAATCAATTATTAGAACAAGTTAAAACCGGCAAGTGCAAACACTTAAAATGACAATGTGTTTTTATTCAATATATAGGTCTACTGTCTGCATCTGTAAGGCGAATGAGTTGTCGTGTCAATAATCTTTCAAACAAATCGACATACACAAAATAAAACTGTACTGAACAGGAGAATACCAACAGAATCAGTCTTGGATATAGATCCACTTGAAGGTAATCAAATTGTCAGCGAAAGTGTATGCTGCGGGTCATACAGGAAACCGCATACAGGGCGATGGTATGAGACTATACTGGGTGTATAATTGGGTGGGGGTTCCTTGTGCCCTGGTTCTCTCTGAGCCTCCTGTTTTGAGTCCTGGCTTTGTCCCGTGGCATCGTTGTCCGTTTGTGTGCATGGTGACAATAAGGCATCTTCTTGTTTTGTTTCAAAGTTGTTTCTTTATTGTTTCTATCTTACATTATTATATACTTTATGTTTATAATTATATATTATTATACCATTTATTTCAAATCGGTAAAGTGTATACGAGGAACTGTACAACCTCATTGTCTCTCGTCCAATGGTGGCTGTGCCGCGCGCACTCACAACTGAGCATTACGTGTTTATGGTTGTTCAATTGTTGGCGTGTGTCATCAACAATTTTCTTCAAACGACACTTAAACCAAAGGGGCTAATTTGATCCAAACTACACAGAAATGTTTCCTAAGTGAACCATTTGCCCAAATGTCGGTCCTTCTGCTAAGGGCAATATGTCCCAAGTATAGTTATCCTGTCTTTACTTAGCATTGGATGAACATTATTTTCCATCAGACCGAAGCACTTCACATTTGATGATTGTGTTAAGCCCCTTTCCCACATACACGATTTTTGCTACGGTTTTCAAAGTAGAAAAATCTCGATGTACCGGTGCAATTCGCACTCAAAGCTTCACGGTCAATCGAATTTAACGTCTTGTTAGGACGCTATCAAGATGTTGTGTGACAGGAATGCGATATTGTCACGATAGTTTTACTAATTATTAAGGTAGTGTTACGAAATCGTCAAGATTTATCACGGCGTACTACGAAATGCTAACGTCACTAAGGCATCAGTACGATTCACAAGACGCTAGTACGAATTAGTAAGACGCCTGTACGATTTGATTAATCACATGACAAACCGGTTCAACGGGTGAAATAATAGATATATGAATGTTGTAGGTTTTGTCATAGTCCTTCTTATTTCTCCATATGCACCATGTTCAATAACCTGGAACACATACAAGCCGCTGGTCTGGAGGAAGAAGAAAATCTGTTGGCTGCTGCAGCTTTACTTGCATGTGATAGGGATCAGCTTCGACGTAGGAGACAAAGGCAAAGAGAAATTTGGGTGAAACCATGGCTTCTGCGGCGTCCATTATCTGGTCAGTACGAACACCTAGTGGAATTGAATCGAGAAGACCCCCGAGGTAACAAGAACTGTCTCCGTGTGACCAATTCAGTTTTTACTGAGTTGGTGGAACGCGTTGGACACTCATATACAGAAGAAGGATACTTTTTGGCGTAAGTCCTTAGACCCAGGTATACGGATTGCTATAACACTACGCTACATGGCGACGCGAGACTCATATAAAAGTCTCCAGTATGGGTTTCGGGTGGCACACAACACGATAAGTAAAATCAACCCTGAAACCTGTGATGCCATTACTCTTGAGATGTGCGAAGAAGTGATGCAATGTCCAACCACCCAAGATGAATGGAAGGAGATAACTGATAAATTTACAAAAAGATGGAACTTCCATAACACCGTCGGGGCCATAGATGGGAAACATGTTACCATTCGCTGTCCACCTTTGGCAGGATTGTTGTATTACAACTACAAGGGGTCTCATTCCATTGTACTTCTCGCTGTTGTTGATGCAGAGTACAATTTCTCTTTGTAGACCAACACGAGTCACGTGATACAAAAACTCGTTCTTGGCGGCATCTTGTTCAAGTCGTGCTCGGCCGCATCACCGTCGTAGCTGTATCGTATAAGCGCCGTAGTGATGTCGGGGCTTGCCGTCGGTGGTGTGGCGACTACGAATGAGTACGAATAAACAAGAGACCGTTACGACACACCACGATAACGTCAAGACCATATTACGACTCTTCTACGATGCTGCTGCGGTCGACCAAGACTTTTTTCACCACTACGGTTCAACAAGATTTTTGAACATACCCAAAAAAATCTTGCTTCTCCGCAGCAGCGCAAGATTCCACTACAATGTTCTACGGTTGACCACGATTGTCCACGAATATGAGTACGACGCCGTTGCGAATGTGAACATTTAAAAAATGTTGCTCTACCGTAGCAAAAATCGTGTATGTGGGAAAGGGGCTTTAGTTTGGCTATTTTCTGTTGGAGTACGCCTGTCATATGAATGAAATAACCTTGGGCACGGCGTTTGAATGAATGAATGAATGAATGGATGAATGAATGAATGAATGAATGGATGAATGAATGAATGAATGAATGAATGAATGAATGAATCAATAAGTCAATCAATCAATCAATCAATCAACTCAATCAATTTCATTTCAAGGTTGCGGGTATAATTCCGCCAATGACTAAAGTAGTGTGAACTAACCCGCCAGTCTGAATTTCGAATTTGTGTTTCGGAAATTTGGTTGAATCTGGTAAACTGCATTGATGACCATATTCAGCCATTTGTTGTACTTCTTTCACATGATCAAACTATGTTTCCTTATCTTCTACAATACTAATAGTGGTGGTAAGCTGGTTTTATTTTGAGTTTAGAAATCCTTTTAGAGCCTATGATTTTATTAAATGTAGAAATAAGTTGTTCTTTGAATTGTGTAACATCGAACAGAATTTGGTACATCTTTAGCTAGTTCCGAAACGCTGGGTTATATTTAGGACAGTAGTTTTAGAAAAAGATGCCGTATATGCCGAAGCTGGTCAATGACATTTCCATAATACTATAATATGTAAACTTCAGAAAATGTATTATTTGTGAAGTATTTTCAGGATATTTCCTCAGTCTAGTTTGATACCATGCAGTTAGTTCATTTGCTACTCCATACGTATTTAGTTTAAATTAATGCGTCTTTGTCTGTCTAGACATTTGATAAGGCTTCCCTGTTAGACCGGGAGTTGATTGATACAGACACTGTGCTTATATGGTTTTCTGGATTGGGTGACGTTTGCTGATTACTTTCCAGTTTTTGACTGTATTAATCAGCATTAGTATCCGTTCGGCCAAAGATTCATACATACTGGATATTTGGTATACCATATACGGTCATTTTGAAGTAATACTCTAATTGTTAGTAAATGTGTACTCCACTTCACGGTCACCTGGCTTGTATGTGTTGCATGGTAAATAAAATATGTTATTTAAAATTTACCATTTTGAGTGTTTATATTATGTTTGCGACAGACACACAATCGAGACAAATGAGTGGTCCAGTCGGTAAGAGTGCTGGTCCTGCCTAGTTCCGGGTTCGAATCTCCGTGGATGCATGCAAAATGAATATTATTAGATATATGGAATTTGTTTTCTTTACGCTGGGCGTCATTCTTTCATTAGGCCTACTAAGAATTGTATTGCAACAATAATTATTATTAGTGATTTCTATTTCTGAGACATGACTGCTTAATATTCTTTTTGAAATAGTAGTTTTGCGCCATGTTTAAATAAAACCTGTCTTTATGAGGTAAAATAAAAAAAATATGTACAGAGCTTGTAATTTATAAGTTAATGTATGTTGTTAACCACACAACAACATGTAAATGAGAACTAATGGTGCGACTGTCGATTTTGGTAGGTTTATGATTTTCGTCTTATCACGCATTGTATTTACGTGTTTCTGTTAAAATATGACACCTTGTGTTTACGTGTTTCTACTTACATTACGACACATTGTGTTTACGGGTTCTGAATATAACGCATTGTGTTCACGTGTTTCTGTTTTAAAATATGGCACACTGTGTTTACGTGTTTCTGTTAAGAATATGACACAATGTGGTTACGTGTTTCTGTTAAGAATATGGAACACTGTGTTTACGTGTTTCTGTTAAGAATATGGAACACTGTGTTTACGTGTTTCTGTTAGGAATATGGCACACTGAGTTTACGTGTTTCTGTTAAGAATATGGAACACTGTGTTTACGTGTTTCTTTTAAGAATACCCGGTATGGCACACTGTGTTTACGTGTTTCTGTTAAGAATATGGCACACTGAGTTTACGTGTTTCTGTTAAGACTATGGAACACTGTGTTTACGTATAACATAGAATAAGAGCAACTCCAAACAAGGAAGTCATGTTGGTATGGATAATAGATTTCGGTTTTATTATGCCATCATCAGTTATATGCCTATATAAAGAGTACGAATCCAGTGTCTATGTATATGTTTAACTGATTATGGTATAATAAAGCCGAAATATATTATCTATACCAACATGACTTCCTTGTTCAGAGTTTCTCTTATTCTATGTTGCTTAAAACATATCTGTGGAACTACTGGCTTGTGTTTACGTGTTTCTGTTAAGAATATGCCACAATGTGGTTACGTGTTTCTGTTAAGAATATGCCACAATGTGGTTACGTGTTTCTGTTAAGAATATGACACATTGTGTTTACGTGTTTCTGTTAAGAATATGACACATTGTGTTTACGTGTTTCTGTTAAGAATGTGACACATTGTGTTTATGTGTTTATGTTAAGAATATGACACTTTGTGTTTATGTGTTTCTGTTGAGAATATGACACAATGTGTTTACGTGTTTCTGTTGAGAATATGACACATTGTGATTACGTGTTCCTGTTAAGAATATGACACATTGTGTTTACGTGTTTCTGTTAAGAATATGACACATTGTGTTGACGTGTTTCTGTTAAGAATATGACACATTGTGTTTATGTGTTTCTGTTGAGAATATGACACAATGTGGTTACGTGTTTCTGTTTAATAAGAATATGACACAATGTGGTTACGTGTTTCTGTTAAGAATAGGACACATTGTGGTTACGTGTTTCTGTTTAATAAGAATATGACACAATGTGGTTACGTGTTTCTGTTAAGAATATGACACAATGTGTTTACGTGTTTCTGTTGAGAATATGACACATTGTGTTTACGTGTTTCTGTTTAATAAGAATATGACACAATGTGGTTACGTGTTTCTGTTAAGAATAGGACACATTGTGTTTACGTGTTTCTGTTAAGAATATGACACAATATGGTTACGTGTTTCTGTTAAGATTATGACACACTGTGGTTACGTGTTTCTGTTGAGAATATGACACAATGTGGTTACGTGTTTCTGTTGAGATTATGACACATTGTGTTTACGTGTTTCTGTTAAGAATATGACACATTGAGTTTACGTGTTTCTGTTGAGAATATGACACATTGAGTTTACGTGTTTCTGTTGAGAATATGACACATTGAGTTTACGTGTTTCTGTTAAGAATATGACACATTTAGTTTACGTGTTTCTGTTGAGAATATGACACATTGAGTTTACGTGTTTCTGTTGAGAATATGACACATTGAGTTTACGTGTTTCTGTTAAGAATATGACACATTGTGTTTACGTGTTTCTGTTAAGATTATGACACATTGTGTTTATGTGTTTCTGTTAAGAATATGACACATTGAGTTTACGTGTTTCTGTTGAGAATATGACACATTGAGTTTACGTGTTTCTGTTGAGAATATGACACATTGAGTTTATGTGTTTCTGTTAAGAATATGACACATTGTGGTTACGTGTTTCTGTTGAGATTATGACACATTGTGTTTACGTGTTTCTGTTAAGACGATGCCTTGAAAGAATAACATATAAAAAGTTCTTTCGACTTTGAAGTAATCTGGACGACTTTAATACATCAAATTCTGAGGTATTATAGGTTTTTTTTGTTTATAAAATAGATAATGTTACTGCACTATAGATGGCAATAACAGTGAGCGCAACTATACTGTATCCAATATAAAGGGTATCACACTCTAATACATATGAGGTGAAATTTGTGACGGAAATAAGACAATGAATGATTCATTCGTTTTGTTAGATTTTTATGTTATTCAATTAAGGGAATTTCACTTCTATGCCGATTTTTAATGCCAACTGGTATAAACTGAGACTTTGAGAAACACACAAGAAAACTATTTGAGCCTGTGTTTGTGATAATTATGTTTAATTTAAATATTTAATTCCTAATTAATTGAACACGAGCAGTATAACTTATGTAATGCGATTAATGCAGACATCATGCACATTAAATCGGTTGTGTTGGGTTTCATGGTACACGTGGTAGTGGTTGTTGGCATGCCAGCCCAACAAGTGGAGAAAACCGCCTTCAACTACACTGGGAAAAGATCAGGACTGGACTGAAACTTTACGCCACAACATAACGGCTTCCAAATATTCTTATAAGTATAACCAAGGACTTATATTCGATATACGTCCTTGGTATAACTCAGATAGCTTACACAGGATGCTCCCGCAAACCACCCGAGTCTTAGGTATTGAGCAGAACACAACTACATCGGTTAGTTTGCTAGGTTTTAGACCGGCGGGTAGGCCATATACCCTCATCTAGGCCTACCAACCGTTAACGGTTGGCCAAAAACAACTCTGCAAATGAAACATCGAACGGGTTTTATTGGGCCAGCCTAAAAATGGGTACTAATGTCACTGGCAACCAATCTTGATAAATCCGATCTTGTCATAACATGTTACCACTGGAGGTTTACCCCGGATGACTGGCAACAAGCTAGACATCGCAGGACAATGACAGGATGCAAAACAGGACATCACAAAGCACTCGGCCCCCTGCTCTGTCCCGCAGCCCAAAAAGCTCCAATCCAATTATACCTGTCATAAATAAACGAAGGTTGAAATATTTCACCAAGTTTATGCTTATTTGTGTGTGGTGCATACAAACAACGTGCTACACATTTACAAATGGACCATAGCAGGGTTTCAAACAGAACACCCAGAGGTCAATCACTCAATCAAAATGGGAAACTGGTAATTGTTTAAGATCTTATCAGCTGCGAAAAGTTCAAGTGGGTAATTGACAGAGATCCCTATCTTGCTCTCACGTGCGCTTCATGTACGATTATTTCCCTCTCGGTCAAAACTTGGCTGCATTGTGCAGAACACAACCGTGACAGAATTGTCTCCCCTATTTTTATTAAAAAATTATTTTAGAAAGTGTGCGCGGACTGTTGCCCTATGCAGCGAACGATATTCTAACCGCCGGATTTACGAAACAAGGTGTACAGTTAGAAAATAAATTATTTGTTAGTCCATCTTTGCTAACCAAGATTTTTATTTCGAGGCACACTACGTTATAATGTAGAGCAACTCGGAATAAAACTCGTGGCTATAGCGAAGATGCTGTTAGTCAACATCGATGTATACCTCTTCAATTTGAGCCACATGTTTTCATCAGATCGCTGAGTTAAAAACACATTCCAGTTTATTAATATTATAATGTCTGATTTTATGTGGACATTTTATTTGTTTTATCTGGCTGAACCAATACAGAAATTGAGAATTTTTAGTTAGAAGATGGGAGGCGGCAGTCTGCTCAACATTTCTTCGTCTAATATATACCAGTATATAAGGAATTATGAATAAATATATAGGAGATATACTTCATTCATCATCGCCCTCTGGCTAAGGGCAGCATGTTTCCAGATTATTTTCATGCTGTTATACTTAGCACTTTCCTACAACGATAACACACTAAAGTGACTACACCTTCTTGCTTGTGTTAGAGTTGCCGTCTTCTGTTGGAATACACCGACGTCATATAAGTCAAATACCATTGAGCACGGCGTTAAACACCAACCAATCAATCAATCATTCATGGTCAGTATATAAGTACTAGGTTCGACCATATCGACAGCTTACCGGTTTCTGACACATTATGACACATTGCCAAATACTATATCTTGCCTGCATGATCCGAGCCCCTGTGTACGTCACCGGAACCTAACTACCATGAGTCCATATCCAAAGCACAATTTTCTCATGCACAGAGGAATAGAAACTCGCTATTTAAAATGCCAAATACTATATCTTGCG
>JAVFBZ010117264.1:11045-24578 GCA_032466195.1 Katharina tunicata | reverse complement strand
GCACCTAGCTTAGAACGCATGGTCCGGTGTTGAGCCTACCTGGGGGTGAGTCCGGTATTGGCATGATCCGGTGTTAAACCTATTAGTGGGTTAGTTTTTTTTTACCAACGTACATCTTGCCGACTCAGTAGCAGCTATTGAATCGTGCAGGTGTGCCACAGCCTTAACAGAATTAATGGAGTTAGCGAAATAGTGTGTTTTCATTTTTTGCGATTGTTTGGGGTTTTTCGCAAAATTTGTCCATTATTTGCTTATTCTTGTTTTCGCGTTGCCAAAAGGCGCAACTAGGAAAACTAAAGAATGCCTTTTCTGAATGTTTTTATTTTCTCTAATCTAATTTTGCCTTTTACAAAACAAAGCAACACAGATGCGAAATATTGACATTTCCCAAAAGATATTTTGCTCTAGATTCATTACAAGGCAAAACAGTGAAAAAGAATTATAATGGGATCACCAATACACTTGTTTAGTACTGTGCCCTTAGATGGTCCAAACGCTGGGACATTCAGCGTATTTGGTATTATTTCATGTTGTCATTCTTGGTGTAAGCCTGACCATCAGTAAACGAAATGAATCATTGCAACAATAACGTGAAGTTGTATAGAAATTATTGCTACGGTAGATCCAGCTTCTACCAATAAATAAATGTGATCAAAACATGAATTTCAAAAATGGCGTTGAAGGGTCGATTGGCTTTAATACTAACTACTGTTACATCAAATTTGGACGAAAAAATACCAACTGTGTCAAAACATTTTCAAGATTTTTGGAGACAAACTGACATTTCTGAATTTCATCTCACATTTTTGATGTCATAGCTGTCAAAAATGTCAGCGACGTTAGCTCGCTATCGCGACGTTATATACTTTGTTGTGAAAAGACATCACAGTGCCGTGACAATCGTCAAGCACAAATATTCTTATTTGTAAAACTCTCTGTCACCTTTGTAAAGACTTGTGCTTTCTGTTTTAGTTATATTCATTGCCTCGTGAAAGTTTAGCTAGGAATGTGTAAGTGACGCGTAACATTGCTTCGACAGAAATTTGTTTAAAGTAGGTCAAGGCCTGGTATGTTCTTCAGATCTTGGGCGCTCTATTGATTTCTCCGCAGTTATTCATTAACTAGGAGAGAAAAGGGAAAGCAAGTTACAAACAGAAGTTAGTCGAATCACAAAGACACGAACTTCACACCTAAATTAATGAACGCCACGAACTTGAAAGGATATTGGCTTTTCCTAGCCTGGCCAAGAATGTCCCCAGCCGCTTGTTTTATTGCTTTTACATTTACTATATTGATGTCCTTTTTCTGAAAAAAATGATAGGAATTAAGATCTGTGTGCCTGGAGGATAAATTGTCCTAAAACTGGACTTTTGACTGGGCACTTCACTGTCAGTTTAATTCTGTGAATCAAAGTGCTCAATTAACTGAACCGTATAGTTTTACCATCAAATTCAATTATTTTCACACACAGCTGGTTAGGTCTGAACCTCTTGACAACAATTTGCGTTCAGGCGAAAAGAACCATGGCAAACTCTGGGATAACTCGGTTTGCCAACGGAATTCCTTTGTCACAAACCGTTGGAACGCAATATTTTATTTTTACACCACTTTTAAATAAATGACTAAACATCTCAAGACTTACAGGGTTATTTATAATTGGTGTTATGTTAAATTCATACTGGCACTCCGAAATCTTAACTCAGTTACTGGGGAGATCACGTAATTTCGATTATTACCATTTTCATTCTGCTGGTGTGTGCTATCTCCCGTCTACCTTCCCCACTGATAAAAAAACAAAACATAATAGGTTAAATTCGAAATTATAAGCTAGAGAGAAAACGAAAGTTACTATCCAGTTGTATATAACTATGTCAAACCATCGTTCCATATTCTAAGACGTCAGGGGCCCGTTTCACAAAATGTCATACGACAATAAAATATCGTACGCTATTTAAATATCCTATAGTTTGACATAGTTACATTGTAAGATTTTTTTGTCGTACAATATTTTGTGAAAGTGGCCCAGATGTTTGTGAGATTCATGCGATTTCCCCGAAGAGTTCACAGCGCATAACAGCAACTCACATAACAAGCCAATGTCATTAACTTCATTGTCCAAAGGTCACACAAGGTTCGCTGTACAAATTTTGACAAATCGTTCAGGTGGCAGGTTTTAAATTAAATAGATGAACAACACAAACCGCACGAAGATTTTCATTCGGAACATAGGTACAGTATGGATCGGCATAATTCCGGGATTTGATAAATACCTACATTAAATTGTTTGAAACAATTACTATCATTCATTGGACGGCCCAAACATGACCCAGCCTTTTCACTCTACACGGAAAAGGTTAAAATAAATCAATCAATCAACTGAAAGAAAACAGATCCCAAAAAGGTCTATGTTCACTGTTCATCTGAATAACCTATAAATTCATTCTCTTTTTTTATGTGTTAAAATTAAGATTAACTAGTATTTTTAACCAGAGCTCCAAAGGTTCATGTTCTGTAAGATTAACTGAGTGAAGGAAGCAGTTCCGACTATTCAGTGCTCTGGAAGCGAGTGTGTTTGGTTGCAATGCTCTTCAGGGCCACCAATTTCCTGACTGAAAACAAAACAGTTCAGACTAATAAGGGCTCTGGAAGCGAGTGTGTTTGATTGCCATGTTCTTCAGGGCCACCAATTTCCTGACTGAAAACGAAACAGTTCAGACTAATAAGGGCTCTGGAAGCGAGTGTGTTTGGTTGCCATGTTCTTCAGAGCCACCAATTTCCTGACTGACCACTAAGCCGTTCCGACCAATAAGGGCTCTGGAAGCGCGTGTGTTTGGTTACAATGCTCTTCAGAGCCACCAATTTCCTGACTGACCACTAAGCAGTTCCGACCAATAAGGGCTCTGGAAGCGAGTGTGATGGGTTGCAATGCTCTTCAGAGCCACCACTTTCCTGACTGACCACTAAGCAGTTCCGACCAATAAGGGCTCTGGAAGCGAATGTGATGGGTTGCAATGCTCTTCAGAGCCACCACTTTCCTGACTGACCACTAAGCAGTTCTGACTAATCAGGGCTCTGAAAGCGAGTGTTCTTGGTTACAATGCTCATCCAAGCCACCACTTTCCTGACTGACAACGAGGCAGTTCCGACTAAACAAGGCTCTGAAAGCGAGTGTGTTTGGTTACAATGCTCATCAGAGCCACCACTTTCCTGACTGACAACGAGGCAGTTCCGACTAATCAGGGCTCTGAAAGCGAGTGTGCTTGGTTGCAATGCTAATCAGAGCCAGCACTTTCCTGACTAACAACCATTGTAAGGAACTGGATTTATCCTATTCAGCACAAAAGTAACTACCCTCGACTTATATCACGAAACATGGAAGAGTGATGTCAGAGACAAAAACACAATATAGATTAGAGATAGGTTTAAATATATTTCAATGATAAATAAAAGGACAAAAGGTGAAATACAAATATAACAATGATACGATTATGTCCGTATTTGATATTAAATATGGAAGCCATGGTATTCCCTGCAGATGAGTATAACACATGATATCTGAAAGGTGACAGAGACACAGAAAACACTCTTATAATTTCAAATACGATATACTTTCGCTATATCGTTTTATTGGCATATTGTTCTTCATATGTCATTAATCTATTCTTAAGTTCTATATAATATTCTAACAGTTCTGTCAGATAAATAAATAAACAGTCCTAAACTGATACAGGAATTGGTGTCCGCAAAAAAATTTCCATGAATCGAAAAACAGTCTTATCCCCTCATGTTGAACAAAGATTAAAGCGTTCAATAAATGTAACGCGCAGGAAAAGAAAGATAAAAACTCAAAATGGCTCGATTCACTACCAGATCTACCACACGTTATAATTTGGATCATTTCACGATTTACACTTAAACAATTTCAATTAGGTCTCAGAATTCTTGATACAGTTCTCTTGTATAGCTCCACCAAGAAAAGTAATAAAAAAAAAAGATCAGTAATATAAACGTTTTCATTAACATTTCAAAAACATTTACAGGTAAAAACTGCAGTTCAAGATTCTTCAAGATTAACGTTCATCTTTCCTTGTTCAAAGACAATCCTTTGCCAGTACATTCTGACTTAAACAGTAAAATAACTGCTAAATATCGAACATAAATACCATTGATTATGCGGATGTTTTCTATTTTACCATTAACATTATATTTTCTGTACAATTGTTAAGTACATATATTTGACCAATATACAAATACATTTGATGTCCTGATATGGAAATGGAGAGTGCTGGACATGTATCTTTGCTCAGAATTATAAACGAACATATTTTTGTAATGGTATATATGTCAAAATATAAGGATGCTAAACCTAATTGATGTTTTTTTCCTTAAAAAATAACATCCATTTTTGTAAACACAACCCTTGGTTATTTGAAAAAATAAAAGTCTTTGTAGTTTGTGAAATCTTATATAGTCTTACTAGTCACTCTATTGATGTTGAATAAGCTAAACTAAAACATATACTTCTGGCTTTAATCTTCACAGTGAATGTTCACATGTTCACAGCTTTACAGGTCATCACCGTGTTTATCTCCTGGGTTTAGATTCTCTCATATATACAAAAGTGCAAATAAATTTACAAAAATACAAGATGGCGGATGGTTCGTGGGGCAACAGTTTACTAATTCAAATTGGCGTGGAGTGCTTGAAAAGTAAGCAGTTTTCTTAAATCTCAAGTGAAGCGGACCTTCTTTCTACATTGTCGTTTACCATGTCCCAAGTGTCTAGATTCCAGTCGTTATCAAATATGAAGACACAAAACACACAACAGTTCACATAAGCAATCTTGATCACCTTTAACTGACTTAATACTGCTAACCGGTTCATTACAGCTTAACAAAAAAAATTGTCCAGAAAAAAATCAAACAACCGTTTATACCTTTCATCAGGTATATCTCCTTGGTTCAATCTTGAATATTGAACTGACTGATGTTTAGTTCCTGTAACTATGTGGTGTACGTGTGACTTATTGAGTCAGGAAACATCCAGGAAGAGGCTGTCACTGAAGTCACCACCTTGGAAGAAGACGGCTGAAGACAGGAGGAGATAACCCAGCACCATCAGGATGCAGCATTGCTTGCCGGGATTGTTCCTACGCTTCTGTCTGAAAATAAATTGACTAGAAGTGAATTAGACGGGTTGTTCATATTGCATCCAAAGAAACAAATTTTATTGTGTTGGTCCAGTCTAATAAGATTATTTGATTGGGAGTTTACGCTGTACTTGAGGTTATTTTACTTATAGGACGACGTGCCAGCCCAATAAGTGAAGGAAACCATCATCAACACAGGCAACAGACAAAGACGCCACAGCGAAAGGACAGGACTCAGAACAGGACATCACAACAAATCGGTTTCCTGATGCCCCTCAAACAATCTATTAAGAATTCTTATGAAGGACCCAGTTTGAAAAATAATGTCACAAGGCAACCATATATATACTTAATATCTATGTGTGTTACATATTCGCCACATATTTATCTTCACAATTTACATGTTACATGTATTGCTTTTTCTTGAGATGCGCCTTCAGGTTATCCAGAACAACTCGAGGTTCAGATCTATCTAGAAAATTAGTCGATATCTCTGTGCCAGTGTGATTACTCTTGACAAACATATATATTGTCACCACAATTCGCGTCAAAACATTTGGCCAGTTGAAATCAAGACAGAATTGTCGTAGTTAGAATATCTGTACATAAGCCTCAGAGCTACAAATAATAAATATATAATGTCTTTTGTCCAATATTGTGTCAGTCGAAAATTGAAAGAGATAATTCGGCCTAGAAACGTTCGTTTCACATAATTAATTAATGAAAACTACTACTCTTGTTAGTTCTCTGACTAATATATCTTTGGAA
Source organism: Katharina tunicata (assembly GCA_032466195.1). Taxonomy (NCBI): domain Eukaryota; kingdom Metazoa; phylum Mollusca; class Polyplacophora; order Chitonida; family Mopaliidae; genus Katharina; species Katharina tunicata. Next base: position 18,661 of record JAVFBZ010117264.1, on the reverse strand, counting down.
CTTCAAGCAGTTCTACAGACCTTAGTTTCGACAACATACGTCTGTGAACCTTATAATATAAACCTGAATTAAGTGTTTACGGTATAGACAAACCTGGCAAACTGCATCATTTTGAAAGATGTTTAGTTTATTGCTGAAGCGGTATTAATAGTTACCTCTGCGCAATTTCCTCTTCTGATTCGGTTTGCTGGCCACTAGGGGTTGTCTTGAATTTTGGGCTTAATGTCCTGGACTCCTTCCGTGGCCGAGTGGAGGCAGCTACAGCTGTGGATACACTCATCTGAAATTAACAATGAAAAACAAGTCTTAAGGATTTATTTGTCAAGTATGAACAATCACTCGAAAGAGCTTCACAAATGTGAATCACTACTCAGGTAAACGTTATAATCAGCCTTATCAAACTCGATGATCTGTGCTTACTACTCTAACACAATTTGAGTGTAGACACATACTCACATTTCCCGTCAAACCTTAGCCTCATATTAAAGGTAAGTAATTCATCATGGCATAAATGCAGACAGATCATATCTATGACTTTCTGTGAAATTCCATTCTTATTACATCTAAGTAGCCATTTCTTAACTGTAATATAATTCCTATCACACTGTATAAATATATATATAAAAAATAGAAGACAGTGTAGCCAGGTGCACGCCCGCGTGGTGTCTTGCTTTAAACTATTCTCTGTTATGTCGTTAAAACAGCCCGTCAAACACTCACGAAGAAGACTCACTAATTCCCGGAAGCCTATTTATACCCATCATAGCTGTCAATCTACAGTGCCAAAGGGGATGACCTATGTGGAGCACTCAAAAGCAATTTATCAGAGCTAAGACAACCTTTCCCCGAATTTAAACATAAAATCCTTTTTAGACTCTATTTCTCGTTCAACATGATTTCCAACGTTAACTTTAAAGTAAGTAATAGGAAGTAACTCTTAGCCATTTAGTGTTAAGGCTTAATGTGTCGTCTTATTAAAAAAATAAAACGTTTTATTCTATGTTAAAAGTCCATGCATCATGGTTTTCATTTTCTAAAAGGTTTTAATTGACTCGACGGGGTACAAATCGTAAATTTAATGACAATGAAAAACAAGTCTTAAGGATTTATTTGTCAAGTATCGCGGAGACGCAGACATCGGAAGTATTTACACCATATTAATGAGCTAAAGTGATTAACTACACAGAAGCTTCGAAATCAGTCATTTAATCATGAATACAGAGAACTAGCTAGAACACTTTGTAAACATATACACATGGAAACATTGTTACAGTGTTTAAACGGTTGGTTGGAGGAAAATGTGTAGCATATTGACCTCTAAAACTCCGTTCAGAATTAAAGTTAAAACTCGCATTTAATGAACTCTTTTATTAAATGAGCCATGCCAATATTGAAATGTTGAAGGTACCTTAATTCAGGGTCACCTAGTTGTTATTCGCTACTTAGCATATTATAGTTTCCAGTTGGTCTTTAGCTCAGATAATTGTTGTTATGTTTACATTGAGCTGTATCTCCTGGAAGGCGGTGAAGGACATCCTGCTTCGGGGTCTCAAGATTAATTCTTGGACATCATTATAAATGGTTCTACAAATACTGTTCTAAAGTACATACAATACCTGACTGTTAAGCCGTCTGTTACAGTCAGTTATGGTATGACTGGCTGTAACAGGCGGCTTCTCTGACCTAAAATGAGCCTCTCCCAATGTTTCCTACACACTAACTTGTACACTGGTGTATTCATTTAACCGTAAGGTGAAAAGACCATTGGGACATATCACCCAGGTACTTGTTAGTACATTCGACGAAAAATTGAATTTTCTCCATACATTCCAAACAGACTTACAAAGACCAAGGAAATGAAGACAAGGAAATGGTCAAGGTGGACCATGACCAATTCATCCCCAACCTCACTGATCTTTGAGGCAGAAATGTTAAGCATTTCTTTCATTTTATATGACGGCCCCACTTCTGCATATATCTAACGGATGCATAGGCGATAATTACATTTAGGAACACATGCCTTTTAAAGGTTAAAAACAAACACAATTATAATCGTTTGTTTTAGGGTTAAGTTTGTGTTATCGTCCATGTTAGGATCAGGCTTGTGTTGTCATCTCTTTCAGGGCGCATTTTGTGTTGTAATCTATTTTTGGGTCGAGTTAATGCGCTTTCTTAGATCCCCGCGTTGAACAAGCTATCGTGTTTCATCACTGAACCATATTCTCCACCAGAGTATCTGGGTCAATACCTGCAAATTGTTACACTGGACACGTCAGTGTTGTTTCAAACGTCTCAAGACAGGGCCAAATATCGGTTATCTCGGAATTCCCACCTCTTGCAGACGGTTCCTGATTGTTAAGTCTGACACCCTCCTCAAATCACATACCTGGCCTATGAAATACAAGCCTCGGTGGCAGTGAAGCATTGATGGAAAGAAAGAAAGACCCGGACGTAGCGACCTAAGGACGTAAGATCACTCGCAGCATCCTCGGTAATACCCGTGCGACATTTCACTTCGAATAGCCCATGTTCCATTTTAGAATATATGTGGTTCTTAAACTGACCGTAACATGTAGACACAGTGCATAGGACGTCCCTCGTTCCCTATCCATAACACAAAGAACGTAATTTTAAATCGGCCTATCTTCGAAGTCGAAGGTCACACCTTTTCAAAAGCACAAGTTAAAGTTCGTCAAATTTTGTAAAGACAGATAAGGAATCTCTAACCATCGTCTGGTACGGAAAGAAGTCTAAGTGTTGTGCGAAATATTTTATTTTATACTCTTTGTTTTAAAAAATATAATTGTTATATTGTAGAAATTCGATTTAATGAAGTAATCATGAACAAATTTTAAGTATTTTATAAATATATTTTTTACATATTATCGCTATATGATTCTTTAAACATCCATCAAATGTCAATATACTATGCATCTTCATTGTGTACCGGAAGTAGAGGTTTGGGTTGTTTTACATCACACATTAATCGCTGCGCCATAACCCACCTCTGAATGTTCCGAAAGGCTTAGAGGCACAACCACGTGGACGGTCTTGTGGAATTGTAGTGGTAAGACGACGAAGATATGGTGCTCTGGTACACGTGGAAATTACGCGACCACATTCAAAGTGTCCAGTTGCGATTTTGTGCCCGACAGAAATCAATCTTGGCATTTCCCCCGGTCCCAATAAGTCGACAGACGTATGGTTAAACGTTGACTGAATTTAGGGGTTTTAAACGCAAGGGAATTCTTGTGAAATTCATGACCTTACAACTAAAACGACTAAATCATTTAGAGCATGGTTTTCGCTCATTTATGTTCACAGTTCGTGTCTTTGTTGTCCAACTGACAATATGTTGTGAATGGCTTTCGTTTATCTCTGAGAATCTAATACACTGAATAACTCGATAAATCACCAGAAAGTTGTCATTCTGAAGGAGAACGGCAAGTATAATTTAATCATCTGCTTAGTTTCTTAGTATCTGTCCTCAGTTACTCAGTGCCACATTAGTATTTCGCTTTTATCATGTTTGTGGATATATGTCATTTAGATAAGAACATTTATGTCTTATTTGGACTTTTGTTCTGTTTCTTTTTTGTGTGCGTGCGTGGGTTTTCTCGCTCGAAGGAGTTTTTTTCTTCAGATGACGGTCCTTTTCTATTGGTTTAAACGACGTTGTGCTCCATCCATGCCTTTTGGTAAAATACCTTACGCCACAGTGCCAACATAAACAATGGACATTCAGTTGACAGGTTAAAGTTATTAGATCAGTGTCAATTACAAAGAACATCTCCATGGTTGACTGCAGAGCACGTCTTTAGGAGGGAAATGATATATCAATATCTTCATTCTGGACCAACACCTATAGATAGGTTTAGGATTCTTCAATAATATCATAACAGCAAATATGTTAAGGAGAAATCTTTACAAGTAAAAACAGAAAAGGGAACAAAACTGTATATCTATGTTACGAGCTGTATAATTTCAATATTGATGTTGACCAAACGGTTACATGAACTGTGTCTGAAATTTGGGTTTCCTGGAACAAATTATACAGGTAATTAACACTCTGGTGTCTCGGAGTGCGAGGAGTGAAAAGTCATACTTAAATCCCATTCATAGAAAACTCGTTAGCAGCATATAGAACATAAGACTAATATATGGTTAACAGTTTATCTGTTTTATTATGAGTACGACGTTTCGGTGTAGGTACTAACACCGTTACGCTTTATTAAGCTTGATAACGGTGTTAGTACCTACACCTACTTCAGGTACATATGGTGTTCCTGGGTACTGTGCCAGGAGTTACACTTCAATTCCGTTGAACAAATATTTGCATAACATTGTCAAGATATTTTCATATAAATGTTTAACATACCCCCTCGGGCCTGGTTGGGCTTTTCCCCTTTACTCAAAATCTAAAGAGAGTGTTCTTCATTGGTTATGGGTGTTGTCATTCAGGTGAAAATAATGCTCTAGAAAATGCGTATTGCACATTTTGACAAAAAAAAATATATATATATTTCGAGTATATATGATGAATTGATGTTAAAACAGATTATAAATGGATTGTATCGGTGTGGATTGCTTATTTGTAAAAAAAATAAAAATCCATAGAATGAACGAAGGCACCTGGAATCGCAATACAAAGCTGCTTCTCTCCGAGTACCTTGGATAGAATGGATATTGACGGCGCTTTACAGTCATAACACCCATGCGCGCCAATACTTGGCATTATTTTAAGACATTGGATCAGTAAATGTTAGCGAGTACCTTAATAGTGAAACTAAACTATGCGTAGAAAGTTATCAATCCAAACAATACTGCGCAAATTTGATCTCACATATATCATGCACCTTTATTATATTTTTACACAAAAAGTTGTTTCCCAGCGAGATGCTGTCAAACAAAACGACGCAAAAAAGGCACCATAACATCCATTTCTCACGCTCAGAAAGAGATAATAAGTATCAGTGATTGAGTAATGGCTTTAAATGACTGTTCCGTTCCAGTGTGTCGACTATCTGTGTATCGTTGCAATTTTCTGAGTGTACCGAATCTTGCTAAGCCCAGGCTTTATCCAGGCGTGCTGTGACAGCGAGAGAAATTGGTTGTCAAACCTTCCGGTTCATATACCCCTTTCATTGATAAAATTCAGCTATAAACTGATTTGTTGTTATTTAGTAAAGGTCATAAGTATGTTTATACCCAGACACAAGCTGCGAGTACATGGTAGGGTACAGTTTAAACAGTATTATTATTTCAAGAGAGACAATTAGATGTTTACTATACAAGTGGGCATTTCGAAAGCTAGTATTTAAAAAATATATAAGAGGTTGGATGTTTAGAAGCGTGCAACCAATTAAAACAGCCAGAGGCAATAAGGATTTTTTTAAAAGATGTTGAATTGCAAAATGGAATATGAAAGTTGGATTTGTTTCTTAATGGATAGTTCGAAATATGTGATGGGATACTAGCCTAAATAAATGATCTGGCGTGAGGGTATTTATCATTTTAAATAATAAAATCAGTTAATAGCGTTTCCTAGTTAAGCTGGTGCTGAGATTTTCAGAATTTCTGGAATTATTTTTTTCTTTCCTCTTCGTTAATTAGTAAAACAACTTACGAATAATCATTTCAATGCAAAATCATAGCAGGAATATGTGTTCATTTATAATTTCCTTAGGCAAATGATATATTTTGTTGTCAGATTTTAAAACTGTATAATCAGTATTAAATCATGGGTTGTACTTAAAGGAAATAATGTAAACTTGTTACTGACCATATAGATGTTTTCGACAATGGTCAATGTATTAGGTCAAATGTCTTTCAGTCAGCAACATCCTGTGGGTGGTTTTGTATTTAATCGACGAAGAGTGTCATTCGACCAGCTATTTCTTTTCCATAATTTTCGAACTTTAATTTATTTATTGGATTGGAGTTAATGTGGTACTCTTATTTCACTTATACTTTGCATTGCGGGTCTATGGTGGAAGACCTGACAGAATCCTTGTTAAACCCACCTGTCATCTCCTCAACCGCTGGAAAACATATCTTTATACTTACGGTCGACAAGCGATTCGAACTTACACCGGGAAAAGCGACAAGGACACAGCAGTCCAACACTCAGGTTTTTGTATCATTGACCCTGATTTTCATTGTATTCCCTCTATATTACACATTGTAAAATTATTTTTGTATTTAGAATAAGGAACAATTGTGAATCATGCTGGGCAGCATTCAGGGATCAATTGACTAACTGCAGTGCATCTCTAATCCGGACAAAAGGTCGAGTTCTATTGACATTGAACTTGGAAACGATAATCAAATATAAAGAAAACCAATTGATAAAATGTTTTGCCCTGTTAAAGAAAGTCCTTAAACTGTCATGATTCATACCATACAGGATCAGGGGGTGGGATCATTCGCTTAACCAAGCACTCCTTATTTATGTTGCATCCGTCAACAAAACACCAATCACAAAAAAAACCCACATGTTTCTTATGTTCCTGAGTAAATCACCCTAAATTGAAATTTAGATTTGATTTAACATAGAGAAACGTGAAAATGTTGCGTAACAGGTAACTACTAAAGAAATCTTTGTTGGCATCAATGTCCATGCATTGTTTTAAGACCATAGCAATATGTTTTCGTTATCCTGCTATTTTCAGTTGATATAATTGATTTCGTATTCTAAACCTGAACCTTTTATATTCCTTAATGGCTTACTGTAACAACTGCACGATTTTAAATAAACATTGGTTAATTTAATTTTCGTGAAAATGTATTTGCTCGACACTTTCCATTTAGAAAAAATTAAGTGAAAATTGTAGAATAGCGTGAATGTAAGAAGCTACGATCGGGAAGCTTTAAAACTGGTTAAAAGAAAGAACACTAATAAAACTATCAGTCATGGCTAAGTGGCCTTCATATACGGCAATTTATCATCGTGTTCAGGGTTCAAGCTCAGCCAGAAAACAGCAGGTAAATGTAACGATTAAAACTATCAGTCACTGTTATATGGATTTATTCACGCCACTTCACGGTTTCAACAATCGGCAGAAAGGGCTGCTATCATAAAAAAAGCCCTTGTGAGTAGTCGTAACTGTATGGTGCAATACTCAATTTAGATCTGGATAACCTACAGAAAACCAAGCAATTATATTTGATAATATCAACAAACTTATTAAAGTCAGATCCAATTCTGATCTAAACCTACGTTCTACAGAGTGTTGAAAATAGCTGGAAACGGTACGTGACTGCTTAATAATTGAAGATACTATAATATGCATGACACGTCTTGCCAGCTATTGAATGAAAGATCCCTAAAAGCTGTAGTAATTGGAATCCCCGAGGATAATGAGGTGAGAGCTTCAATTCATACAAAACCTCACCAGGACAACATCTGTCAAAAAACATACGGGCACATTTCATTAGACATACATTGTACTTCAAAACAATCGGGCACATTTCATTAGACACACATTGTGCTTCAACCCATACGGGAACATTTCATTAGACATACATTGTACTTCAAACCATACGGGCACATTTCATTAGACATACATTGTACTTCAAAACATACGGGCACATTTCATTAGACATACATTGTACTT
>JAVFBZ010117264.1:0-10945 GCA_032466195.1 Katharina tunicata | reverse complement strand
CATACGGGCACATTTCATTAGACATACATTGTACTTCAAAACATACGGGCACATTTCATTAGACATACATTGTACTTTAAAACATACAGGCACATTTCAGTAGACACACATTGTACTTCAAACCATACGGGCACACTTCATTAGACATACATTGTACTTCAAAACATACGGGCACATTTCATTAGATACACATTGTACTTCAAACCATACGGGAACATTTCATTAGACATACATTGTGCTTCAAAACATATGGGCACATTTCATTAGACAAACAGTGTATGTCAAATCAGGAGGACAACATTTAAGAAGTGTAAGAATTCAGGCAGATTGCATGGCGAACTTATAAAAACATCGATGTATGAGATGTGTAGACCTACGATTCCAACTGCGATGAAAATCATATTCCGCGTTAATACCATAGGGTTATTGAGGCAAACTGAAGATACAATAATGAGTTTGTCTTCAAAAAATACACTTTTGATTCAAACGTTTCTAAAGTCACAAACAACAAAATAATTGTGTGACAAAAGCGGCATCATTACCTGTCATGCTTAGGAATCCCAGCAGTTCAGGTAGTTTGAAAATATATTGCCGCCTTGTCTTTTCCTGGGTGATCAGTGAGGGATGCCGAATTTGGTTGCCACTCTTATGATCTGGGACATTTGTTTAATAGGTACATCCAAGCACACCCCAAAATATGGGACTTAAGTAAGGACCTACGACTGTCATTCTGGACACCCCTTTTGAACCTCTAAACCAACAATCACAAGGGATTTCTTAAGACATAAAAGCATTATATATAGAGGGGAAACAAAACACGAAGACAGTCAACTTACAGACCCAACAAAATTGTTAACAAAACTGCTATAACATTTTTAGTAGGATTTCTTGTTTTCCATGGAAAGCTCCTAAAACTGAACTACTGTAAGTAAAATGTATGGTGAACTAAAATAACCTCAATCAATCAATCATTAACCCTAGAAAAACAGAACCTGTACAAATTTACAGAATAAAATTATATATCTGATCCGCAGCGTTTTAATAAACAGTTACTTCAGTGGCATGGTCACTTCAACACATGAAGCATGAAAAGTCCACCGTGCATTTTATTTACAGTATTTCAGTTGAAGTGGTTTTCAGGGGAAAACGAGAAATCCTACAAAAAAACGTAATAACAGTTTTACATGGTCTATAATGTGAATATGATTTTATTTTTTCGTTTCCTTCCACATTAATAAAATACACAAGCCAACTGATTTTAATCCTGGGACGATTATCCAGCGGCTCGGTATAGATATAACGACATTAAATTATTGTCTCCAAACGGTATAGTACCATAAACCAAAAACAATCAGTTTGTAAACCACGCTATGAATTTTCGCTTTAGATTTGAATCGGAGTAAGAAAACACGAACACTATATAGTACACAGAAAACATGGTATAATATTTCAAGGTATAACAGCAGCTTCATCAGGGATATGTAAGCAACTTTTCATACAACAATGGATTTACTTATTAGGAATTCGTAGGCATTATGCAGAGCAAATATACACAAATCGTTTTATTTGTAAATAGATACCTGTAACACGAGCCTGGGAAGAAGGGCCTTTATAGCTTTAGTGGGAATATTTTTTGGTCTATATGGGATGTACAAAAAACAATTAACATTAACATTGAAGTGTTTTCCAGAAAGCATTTGTACTGATGCCAGTTCCTTTCCAATCATGATACAGGAAACAGATTGTTCGTTCACAAATCTGCTGTTACCCCGTTGGCCTTTAAAGGTTACCACAATCGTAAGCTTCCCATTAACACCCCATTACTTACATACGTCTATTTTTATCTACAGTCATCAATATACCTACAAAATGTATTCTGTGAGAACTAACATCTCAAATGGACATTCCTCTTAGTCTAAATCTGTTGATGAATGGAGGATATCGTCATGGCCGAATTTCTGAGTGAAGACAAACGCCTAAGCTAGGCAATGGACAAACCTGCTATGTAACCCATCTTCTCGCAAGCAAGTTCTTCAGTAATGTAGCTGTGTTAGCTATTTCCTTCTTAAGTCAACATATACGGAACAGTCACAAATATTACGAGATAACAACGATTCGTGAAAGAGAGTTACTGACATTAATTTACCTTAGATTGTATCCTTTTCTAATGTTAGCATCACTTAAATCCTGACTGTATAGTTTGCTCTCTCCTTGTATTCATTGCTGGTGGCAAGAGCAATATTGCATCCTACATCTGCCTTACAACCCCAGACAATAACAGTTTATAAATTATATTTAACAGAAAGATATAAACGCCAGAACCTGCCACCTCGCCCACATGTGTGTTCTTAAGTATAGCTAAAACTCTGACATCTATAAAAGGGATCGCCTCGTAACTCATATCCCTCTACCTTACCTCACAAACTTGTGAATAAACCGCAGTCGTTGTCAAACTATTCATGCTGTGTAAGTGGTTTTACTTTGACAAACATTTCCTGCTTATAAACCAGTATCATTTAATAAGTTGTCCTCTGGATACCTAAATAATAGATCGACACAAATATCCTTAAACATAAACTGAGAAGATCATGATATTTACTTACTGTTTGGATTAGAAGTATATCAACATCGACAATACTTCTTCTGTTTTTCCTATGTTAACAGTGTTCTCGAGGTAGGTAGACCAGTGTTAATCGCTTGATAACTATTTGGGTTGACCAGTTTTCCAGGACCGAGCATTACAAGACACCAACATCTAACAAAGAGCTTAAATTCGTTCGGCAGAACAGATAAAAGGAACTTCCTTTGGGTTGCATCGGGTTTAAATGGGTGAATCTGGTCATAGGAGACATGTCAAAGATTTAAGACCCCGGATAAATCAAGATCAACCTTCTTTCGTCTTTGAGAATTTAGAGGAGAGTGGTACATACACAACTTCCTTTTTGTTACCGACCAGTTGAAATACCCCACAAATCAAGGATAGAACCTACCAGCGAAAAGCAAATGAAATCCCAACAGTCGTTGCATGTGATCATTTCGGCCCCTTTATTTTCTTGTGTAAACAATATGGCATATTAAACGCAGCATCACACTGACCTGTCAACTCATCATTGCATTGCATTTTAGGAATGCTCAGTCCAGTTACGATCCATATTAAAATAAATACATATTTAGATAATAAATACCAATTTATTTGTTGGTTATTATGTCCTAATAACGAATAGAAAATGTCATGTATAAACGTGTGTACCATAAGAATTAACAATTTGGAGTACCAGTACATACCTGTTAATAGTACAATATACTTTATTAAGTGACCATATCCCTCAATAAATTTAAAAACGAGTTCTGGATACATATATAGGTACATATTTACGTAAGTCCGTCCAAATCATCCTTTACTTGACATAAATGTTACGACATTGGCGGGAGTGCCCCCTTTCGTTAAGCCAATGTAACATTATACGGATACTATGGAGCTGAAAAATGTATAAAAAAGATCAGAGAGATGAAGTCTATTATATTCCTCAAGCAAAGTGGCTAAATTATTTTTTTGGAGTGAAAATTTGCTTCATTTTCTATGTTTTTATATACCAGCCATCTTAACCTTAAGCAAATAAATACGTGCAATCCGAAATTACTGCCATTCAACACACAGCTTACCGAACTCATTTAGTTTTTGAGACATTTCTTTCAAAATATATCTTTAGCATCTATTGCCTACAGTATATCTGAACTATTTACACAAGTAGACCAGGCATTTAAAAAATATAGCCATAACCTAGCGATAACACCCATAATATTTCGTATATCTGTATCGGTTAAATGGGCTTCTGACTGCCTCTCAAAGAAGTTGTGTTTATAGTGTGTGTAGTAAATACCTGATATCCAGCGAACTGCCGTATGAATTTATGCAAGATTTCAGGGCACATGTTGAAAGATTCAAACTCCTCCAGATGGAAACGGTAAGAAACGCGATTGACAAGGAAGAAGAAAAATACCCGCTTAATAAATAACATCCTCAAATGCATATAATTCTTATAAAGGAAATCAGTTGAAGATCTGCAGGGTCTTACCAAGGTAAGACATGTTACCGGTCACATAGGCAAACATGGGATCCAAAACTTGCGGTTTGCAGCAAATACGTACATTTGTACACTTTCACCGCCAATTCTAAGATAACTGACTTTTGTTATCTATGTAAGAAACTATATTTACTAAAATTGCATATCAATCAGGATATAGACGAAGGCGAGTTGCTTTTGTTTCTTTTGGTGGCATGATGTTAGTTCAGTCCAATTCCAAGCGGCAATAGTCGTATAAAACTAGTTCTTATAGTAAACAGGTCAAGGCCGATCACTGCTCTGAGGGTGATTTCAGTTAAACAGTTCTTGAGATCTGAAACGTGTCGTGTGTGAGGCATATAACATGTCCGTCCAGACTTTAGCAGTGACTGGACCTGACCATCCCATTGTCAAATTGACTAATAGTGCTACTGAGGATGGATTGTCTATCACTAACAGATTTATTGTAACATGATTTCTGAATTCAGATTTTGCGTGTTATAAAATGTGTGTCGAGATAGTTGGTAATTTTGAACATTATTTAGTTGTAGTTGTTATCAATTTCTAGCCACGTCCAGAGGCGAACAATCGTATAGGTCTGAGACGATACGCCTAAATCCATTGCACACAGACTAATAGACCATTAACAATGAGACAATGTATGGCGATGAGTAACAAAGAGATGTCTTTGTGAGTGACCGAGTGTTGGACAATGTGTTTATGTTATCAAATTCTATGGCATTCTCCATGTCATCACTTCCATTTTGCATGACCTTACTTTGGATTTTATGTGATGAATGGTACCTACATTTTTTTTTCAAATTAATACCCTAAACACATACACTCACATTCTTGCTTTTTCCTAAGCCTTAAGAGTATGTTTTGTTGAAAAAAACCGCACAGATTATAAGGGAACTATTTTGTCACGTGATTGTTCTATCTAAAGATCGTGTTTTTTTACGAGCTATAAATACATGTGTAAAGGAACATGCTTATAAAAGTGGTATAAATAATACGGGTAGTCAAAAACTTGAGCGATTACAATCACAGCTGGGTAGTATTCGAATCCTTACACTAACTAACACTTTCTGTAAAACTGCTTCTTTGTCTGGTTATCGGAAAGATGTGCGTTTGCTTTAGTTATTGAATAAAGAAAAAAATCACCACTCGTGCCATAATTTGTGACATGGCTTCGGAATAATTCTGCTGCTGGAATTGATAGAGCTCAACGTAGACTGCGAATAAACGTTGGCCTTGTTTAATACTAAAATCTAAATAGAGGCCACCTTCTGGCATAGTGAACACATAGGAATGAAAAAGCTAATCTGCATGTTAATCTTGTTAGACGAGAAGGTTGCAAATGCGTTATTTTCGTTCTATTTTGTGGAATTAGAACATAATTTAAAATATATAAATACTACTGAGGTCATTGCCATTAAGAGTCATGACATATTTTTTATATTTAGCAAAACTATTTATCGATGATTATGTTTTTTGTGTCAGTGAATAAAAGCGTTATAATTGGAGGCCATTTAGTAAATAATGTGTAAGACATGTTACCGGTCACATAGGCAAACATGGGATCCAAAACTTGCGGTTTGCAGCAAATACGTACATTTGTACACTTTCACCGCCAATTCTAAGATAACTGACTTTTGTTATCTATGTAAGAAACTATATTTACTAAAATTGCATATCAATCAGGATATAGACGAAGGCGAGTTGCTTTTGTTTCTTTTGGTGGCATGATGTTAGTTCAGTCCAATTCCAAGCGGCAATAGTCGTATAAAACTAGTTCTTATAGTAAACAGGTCAAGGCCGATCACTGCTCTGAGGGTGATTTCAGTTAAACAGTTCTTGAGATCTGAAACGTGTCGTGTGTGAGGCATATAACATGTCCGTCCAGACTTTAGCAGTGACTGGACCTGACCATCCCATTGTCAAATTGACTAATAGTGCTACTGAGGATGGATTGTCTATCACTAACAGATTTATTGTAACATGATTTCTGAATTCAGATTTTGCGTGTTATAAAATGTGTGTCGAGATAGTTGGTAATTTTGAACATTATTTAGTTGTAGTTGTTATCAATTTCTAGCCACGTCCAGAGGCGAACAATCGTATAGGTCTGAGACGATACGCCTAAATCCATTGCACACAGACTAATAGACCATTAACAATGAGACAATGTATGGCGATGAGTAACAAAGAGATGTCTTTGTGAGTGACCGAGTGTTGGACAATGTGTTTATGTTATCAAATTCTATGGCATTCTCCATGTCATCACTTCCATTTTGCATGACCTTACTTTGGATTTTATGTGATGAATGGTACCTACATTTTTTTTTCAAATTAATACCCTAAACACATACACTCACATTCTTGCTTTTTCCTAAGCCTTAAGAGTATGTTTTGTTGAAAAAAACCGCACAGATTATAAGGGAACTATTTTGTCACGTGATTGTTCTATCTAAAGATCGTGTTTTTTTACGAGCTATAAATACATGTGTAAAGGAACATGCTTATAAAAGTGGTATAAATAATACGGGTAGTCAAAAACTTGAGCGATTACAATCACAGCTGGGTAGTATTCGAATCCTTACACTAACTAACACTTTCTGTAAAACTGCTTCTTTGTCTGGTTATCGGAAAGATGTGCGTTTGCTTTAGTTATTGAATAAAGAAAAAAATCACCACTCGTGCCATAATTTGTGACATGGCTTCGGAATAATTCTGCTGCTGGAATTGATAGAGCTCAACGTAGACTGCGAATAAACGTTGGCCTTGTTTAATACTAAAATCTAAATAGAGGCCACCTTCTGGCATAGTGAACACATAGGAATGAAAAAGCTAATCTGCATGTTAATCTTGTTAGACGAGAAGGTTGCAAATGCGTTATTTTCGTTCTATTTTGTGGAATTAGAACATAATTTAAAATATATAAATACTACTGAGGTCATTGCCATTAAGAGTCATGACATATTTTTTATATTTAGCAAAACTATTTATCGATGATTATGTTTTTTGTGTCAGTGAATAAAAGCGTTATAATTGGAGGCCATTTAGTAAATAATGTGTAGCCCTTATATACCTCGGAAGAAAAGTCGGGTTATTTATTACAACAATGAAGCACATGCTGACACAACGATGCCTGTTTTATAAAACGCATATTCTTTTCTCCAAATGTTCTAGGGGTGGGTGGGTATGAGTTTTCCATACGCTGATGGTCTCTTAGCTAAAATCATCAGAAGCCCATATTTATTTTAGGTGGGATGTTTTTTGTCTTGTAAATATGTTGTCTTGTCTTCTTTGTTCCCAGTGTACATTGCTCGAGGATAAAAACATTTGTATTTTTTGTCTGTTTGTTCTTAGTTGGACGCTACGAAGCTGATATTATTGGAACTGTGTTTGATTCTTATGCCGTGGGCATTATTTGTTCTGTTTGAGTTTAACTTTGCAACATCAAGGTCAGTTCAAACACGGGTGAAATTATTTGGAGCTGACCCTATCGACAAAATCCAAACAAAGCCTTACATGCAATGCCTCTCCATTCCGTTAGAAACTGTGTAAATGGTCACACGATAAAGTAAAGGTTTCTACCATGCATCGTCCTGTTTAGCTTCAAATAATGGTAGCCTAAAACCCATTTAGCATTAGAGTAATTGTCTAGAAATACACAATAAAGCTAACCGTAGTAGAATAGATGACATTATGTATTGTCAATCTGCAATATGCGAGGGAATGTATTGTACAAGAACTATATGCACGGCATACGTGTAATGGTTGCAATCCAATAGTGTATAACAGCTGTCACATGATCAAATATGACTTTTCCTCCTTTTGTACAGAAACAAGACACACACATATGTTTATACTCAGTTTACAAGATTAAACTTGAGACATCTAACAACATTTCACTTGACGTTTCTTAAATAAAACTGAATATATTGAACATATCTTACCTTAATCCGCTGGGTGATAATGTGAGGAATTAACCGATATCACGGAGCTATATATCTGATAATTTTTCTGAGAGTATGATATTATAAAATTGACGGACGAGTGACAGTAGCTTGGTTTGGCACAGCAAATCTTAGAGAAGGAAAAACTGAATGTTGATTACATGTACGTTCTGGCCACAGGTCAGCACAGACTGAATTCCAAACCAGATTTCAAGTTTTGTCTCACATCCTTTTATCGAATTGCTTCCCTCAAATTCTCCGACCAACTGTTCATCTTAGGACACATTTATTCTGTGTCATCTACAGCTTACCTAAACTAGGTAGTGGAAGGTCTGCCATGCGATATAAACCAACTAAGATAATAAGCGTCTGTGAGCTTACTGTGATACTGGTAAGCGAAGGAGTAACCAGCAGATGAAATGGAGCTTGATTCATAGCAGTCGGGATCAATGGAAAGTGCTTGGGAAACAGGAAAGTCTCCGTGGCGTCTAGAGGATCCTACTACTCGCCATCTGATATTCTTCTCACCCTATAGGTTTAACAGATTCTCTCCTCCCCACAGATTGAGATTTACATGCTGACAATGGACCATAATTAAGACACACAGCTGTTGGACAAAACGCTCATTGTTTAATTTAGTATATTTATTTATTTATTTCCCTAAACGCTAGACGATGAGATGTCCTCAATAATCTCTTAATTAACCCGGATGCAGATTCAGGCTACAATTTCAGATTCATGTATTTTTTAAATGTCTGATTTGTAGACCTCCAGATAAGAGTATTACACACACCATAGTTATAGCGGATAACTTAAAGTCATTCGTTTCATTCATTCAAGTCATATGCGTCATTTATCTTTTATTGTGCCATCTTGGTTATTATGGCTTTTTTCATTTTAATGATGGGATGACTGTAAAACAAACATTAATCATTTTTAATGGTTATATATCTACAAATCTCTACTGGTTTAAATTTAACCTGAGGACGACTGTCGCTTTATTCATTGTTATTTCCGAATCTAATGGCAAAAAATACAGATAATGACGGAATAATAAACAAAATGCCCTCAGACAAAGTTCACCACACACAAAAACACAACATAAAATAAGAGAGCGGTTCTATGTCTTGAGAAAGAGCCAGCATATAGATGAAAGTCAGAGATAACAACCACTTCCGGTCTGGGTTATTGGGACTACAGCTATGGTGTCACACAAAATCGTTTCGTTCCCTCTCAGGATAACAGGAGCGGGTTAAGTTTGTGTTACGGTAATTAAACTCTAGTTTTCCTGATTACTTTAAGGGCTTATCGCTCCAGTACAGGCGTTTCTCTCAAGAATGCTATTCGTTAATGTCCACCACATCCATCGGAAAGCGAGAGATTTCTTCCAGGCCTTGTCCTTTTTGATGCACGTTTATTTACTCGTAGGACTAGACCTACATCAAACATCAATGAAACTAAGTACGACGTTAATTACCAATCGAATAAATAAATACTGTTATGGGGTAGATCATGTAGTCCACCACAGCCTTTGACCTATTTTAGATAGTTCCTGTGATATTTGGGGTTAAATTAAATTTCTCTTCCATAACTTTAACGGCTGTAAGACATTAATTTTCAAACACAGTTCACAACATTTCCTGGGGTGAAAATTTAGTCTCAAATTTACGTAAACATCGAGAAAAAATAACACCCAAGGCGAAGAATTGGCATTCGCCTCACTGGATTTAATTAAACTTCGGGATTCCAATCACCAAACGACCAATATCCTAAACTGATCTCTGCTAGAATATGCATTCATGTTTGTCTATCCCACAACGCTTGGTAAACACATCCCATGATAGTTTGTTGCTTTTGTTGGTTTAAACATGTTTGTTTGATACAGGGTTTGGACGCCGTACTTGAGGTTAATTCAGGCATTTGACGATGTGTCAGTCCCAATGATGACGGGAACCTATGTCGACGTTACTAGCAGCAAATCAACACGACAATCACTAGGCACCGTACAAATATCAATTATTAGGATAGTTTTATAGCCAACAATGAATAAAGACCTGAGAGCCAAAGCGTGCGGTAGGTCACTGACAAAATTATGGTTGCTCGCAGTTCGAACATAGAACTGCTGCAACGTTCAACCCTTTAGGTAAAAACAACTTATAATAAAGGTAATGTTCATGTTAGAGTTTGCCACATGGCACCAAATTAACATGAAAGAGTATGAGTATGGAGAATTTCCAGGTACACTGCTGGAGGAAACAAACAATCCATACATAAACAGATAGCATCGACTGAAGAGTATATTCCTTACGGAGTTCTGTGTTGCCTATATAATTACCATACAGCACAATCAAAGAAATATGGGTTTGTTCAAGATAAATCGAGAACAGAAGAGTGATGGCTTCAAGTACATATACTTATAAGAGAGCTAGTGGTCGGATCTTTTGTAAAAGGAGATCCTAGCAATTTTGGGACAATGACAAATTCTTAAACCACTGATTTAAAGCAGCAAAATTCGTCTTTTAAAGCCTCTTAAATTAATGCCTTTGTTTCAACAACCACAGTTTCGTTGTTTGTTATGTGTATCTCTTTCCAGTTTATGTTTACTTTGTATACTATTTACCTGTATAAATATTTGTTGTTGGCCATTTGTCACTAACTGGTGATGGTGTAATAAATGCTGGAATATCGAGTTACAGTGTAGTTATGGTTTTCGGAATTGATATCACTTTTATACAATAAAATAGTTTCTTCGTTTCTCCAAGTCGCGTTGAAATCATACTTTCACTTGGAATTAGACTTCAACTATCGGACTTTACGTACATGTAGTAAGATTAAATAATTGTTTATTGCTTCATCAAGCACACTAGGTGAACAGAATGGGATCAACTAATTCTAATATCAAAAAAAGTGTCTAATACA
>JAVFBZ010117153.1:12776-24583 GCA_032466195.1 Katharina tunicata | reverse complement strand
CACAACAAAATCGAAGTACCGTACTACAAAGGATCTCAAGTCTATTGGGATGTCTTATTTAGTCTCAAGCAATTCAATTATTACCGACACATTAACTCAAAGCTTCTACTCAATGATGTCATTTATTTTCTTTTGTACAATATAAACTTTCTCAGAAAACTTTCTCAGTTTTACATACAACAGCAAGTGCAACAAGAAAACTAACATATCTTAAAACAATGAAACTTACCAAGCAGTTTCCGGAAACAGCTTTTAATATATAGTGTGTTAATAACAATCATAACAATTTTAAATTTAATATAGATACACATGGGTAAACAGAAGGTAAACATTTTTAACGGTCGAAGTAAAACACCTTCAAATCCACTCGCAAAAAATAAAGTCATGGGATGACAAAACGAAATTCACAGCCCCCTGGCACCAGATTTGTGTGTCCCTTAGCTCATACACCACCTGGGCACAGAAATCATTTTTCAATGTATTTGTTTTATTGGGGTTTTAGGTTATACTTAAGGTTATTTCACTCATATGAAGCGTGCAAGTCCAATAGGCAAAGGAAACCACCCTAAACAACGTTGGCAACATGGAAGACGCCAAAATACATTAACAAGGACACCACAACAAATCAGCTTCCTGATGCCCTTTAGATCAGAGAGAACCAGGGCACATGCAGGAGGCTCCAACCCAACCACCTGCCGATTCAATGCAATAAACAGTGAAAAGAGAATATAAATCAGTGCCCGTACCAAGTGCAAATGGTATATTTTGACAGTGTTTTTAGTTCTCCGGTTTTTGTCATATTCAGGGGAAAGGACACTTTATAGCTGAAACAATTTGAAGAACTTGACAACTGGATGCTGTACATTGCATGCATATTAGTGATATTTCCAGCAATATTAACAATATAATTATGCATCAACAAATAATAAACAAAAATCATCACCAGTGAATGTTTTTTTGACAAACACTGAATAACGATTAGGGTTGATTTATACATTAGTATGTACAAAAAAAAAAGCAAGGTTAAAATCACGGGTGTCAACACTGGGTCTTCAGGAATGTATGCAGAGAGTTCTTTCCAGAAAATAGGTTTATTTTGAGGTAGAAAGGGAGAACTAAATTCAAAACTAAGCTCAATACAAAAAAACAGAAGAAGAAATATTCTAACGTAAAAACTCATTTCACAACTGCCGATCTAAGAACTTGGAACCATTCACTTAAAACATTTCCTGTCATTGACATCTACGTCATGGGAAGGAATTTGTTTAAAATAAGAAGGAAAAATGTATCCACGAGGAAAGTATACAGGAAAGAGTTCATGGAAGTGCTTCTCTAGGTGTTGTCTGTAGTATAATGAAGAGAAAGCTTTTCAGGTTTGTTCAAGTTCGTTAAAAGTTGTCGGTTTTCTTTTGGACAAACATTTCATGAGCTATATCAAGGATATTGAATAGACCAGAGGCAGATTACACAAAGCAGGTACATACTTTTTAACTTATTAAAATTTCAACATGTATTTTCAATTTAACACTTAATAATAATTTGACATCTTCAAGTAATTATTAAAATTTACACCAATAACATAACCATTTACAACAATGTCAAAACAGAAATTTATATATACATGTAAGTGACATCAGTCATAATTATCAAATACGGATACACCAAAATCAATTCAGTGCAGGCTCAAAGGTCGACACAAAAACCTATCCCCAACATATAACAACTAAGTGTATACACAAATCCACAAAATAATACTAAAATGACATCTCTTGGCCCTTAATCTTTGCCCTGGTGATACAGCCTTGAATGTAGACTGCTCGAGTCATGGCCCAGCCCATACTAAATTAGGCTCGTACCTTTCTCCAGCTTGAGAAAAATACTAGCACTAATGTAATGACAGGCCATCCTTGTTGTTGTTGTAGTAATGTTTCCCCACAAAAGTGCGCTGGCGAATGATAAGGACTTAATTTTGCTACCAAATTACTTAAAATTATACAGAGAAAAAAAGTTGTTACAGGGCCGAATCAATCTGAAGTCTGTAAAGGGCGAAAAATATAGATCGTGAGCAGTGCCATCTAATCACATGTTAACTTACTCGCTACAAAAAGCAGAGGAAAATCTCTTTCGAGGTGAACAACAAAATGGCCTGTCAATACCTTAGAGTCAAAGACTCGACGGCAGGAGACTGATTTGATTCTCTATTTTAGAATGGGCCCAGCTTTGGGTAGCAACATACTAATGTCTCCACTAATACCCTTCAAGCACCCTCCAAGGGGAGATAATAACATCTGTTAAATTTTAAAAGCAAGAAGGCTGAGATACTTATTACCCCACTGGGTAACAGCTATAATCAACTTAAGATTGACATTTTCATATCCATTTAATAATTTGTGACCTAATCTTAAAAACAATAACATGGTTTTTATGAAGAGCAAAAACTCTAACAGTTAAATATAATGCAGTTCAATTGCATCCATTGATAAAGCACAAGAATAACAAAGTGAATATAGTCATTGAAAAGTCAGAATATCAAACTGTTGAAGGGTTTTACAAACATGGACGAGATGTAATAGCTTTTAAAATAGGTCATTCATATTTCTTTAAATAATGGCATTACATTTTTACCATACACTAAATATTGCATGGTCATCTCAAAACAGAAATATCAACCTATGATGTATCAATATACATATATATAAATCTTAATCTGTATTTTGTTGTTTGATGTTTGAGGAGTTCCACAATGTCCTCAAGTCTTCTAAGTATGTTCAACAATCACAAACTATTGTCATTTTGTTTTTATCTAAGGTTACTACTACAGATCCAGGTTTCAATTGGAGATCTAAGTAAATACCCTTAATCCTCAACAAATTTGACCTGAAGGGCATAAGTTTAAAGTGAATTTATCAATGAGAATTTGTAACTAAAACTTTTTATTTTCCGATAGCTTTAAGTCTGAACTTTATACAAATTTAAAGATTACTTTTCCACCCCTTCTAAGACTTTGCATAAGATATAGTTTGTTAAGTGGTAAAGGGGTCGAATTTGTTGAGCATTTAGGGTAAGTAGAGGTAAAGGAAATTGACGATCATGATGAAATTAAAACATTGATCAATTGTTCAAAATTGCTAACAGAAGGAAGCATTCACAGAATGAGGGGCATATAAATTTTCACTGTAGAATGCAGTTTTCTTGGTGAATATCAAAAGCATTCATTTAAGGCTTTCCAATATTAAATTTAGACATCATTTTCTAGATAAATTACATGTACATTATCACTTATATTATCACTTTTCTTAAAAATCTGTATATTATCAAATTCCCCCTCAAAAAAATTCATGTTAAACAGCAGAAAATAAATAAGATTATGTCATTCACAAAAAACAAAAAATGAAATCGATGGTTTGAAATATTGTTTTCATGTGGTACATACATAGCGATCTTAGATATCTTATATATATTAGATATTATGATCAACCAACTTCTATACAAAGAAGTCATTGTGTATCTACACATGTTTTATCGGCCATCTTAAGAGTGAACAGAAGCCATTGTGAAGGCGTTTTGAATGGTTGTATTAGAGCATATCGTATTAATGTCATCTACTCCTGGCTTGGTGTCCCTCACAACATATTGTACACTAGCCTGACCAGACGACTCAGAGGTGAATGGGCTGGCAGGTTTAACAGACCTACAATTAACTGCCGTAGATGTTACAACTGGATCGTCCGTCTGATGCACTCCACCTGGTAATTCTGGTGTTGTTAGGTTCGCCGTAAGGTTACCCCCCTTTTCACACTCTTCAGAACTGCAGTTTGTTCTCTGCGATATATTTATCTGGCCAAAGTCAACATAACCTTGGGTACCGCACTCCGGCGTTGTATTTGATTTTGTTTTGGGTTCAATTTTCTGGTATGGTTTAAAGTCTCTTTTGCCAAACATGTTCATTTTTTTCTGAGGGCTTTGGGAAATGCTCAATGGCTGAGGAAGCAAGGTATCACTTTCTTCAGAAAATTCATATACATCAAATGTTTGTACTGGTTTCTCTTTTCTATTATGTTTGAGAGACTTCTTAACACGCTCTTTATTTTCTGCAAGCTTGGGACTGGCTGGCACAGTGAACACTTCATCTGTCAGTACAGAATTCACACTGTCTAATATGTTCTCATTCATTTCCACTTCACTAGTTATCATTTCAACTGAAGACTTGTCCAAGGCATCAGCCTCAGATTCACTAGTGGACATTTGGGCTGTAAGAAAGAATGATTTATTCATTAGTTTAAAAAAAAAAACAGAATTAAAAGATAGTTATATCAGTAAATGTAATTGATTGCCTTTTAATATTTAACTGGCTGAGTAACTAGCAGGTCCACACCATAGAGAAGATATTGAAAGCACGCCCAATAAACGCATTGTCATCCATCACCCCGTTATCTTGCTCAAAACACATACAGGCTTAAACATTGCAAAATATTCAATGCCTGTCATATTTGAGTCCATGCTATAAGATAAAAGAAAATTTTAAGACAATCAGTTAATTGATATCCAAGCAGAAATACTGTAAAACAGGCATCGCAATATCGTAATATAGGAGGATGGTACATTCCGACTTGGAAGTTAATAAATGTGCTAAATTTCTTTTCAAGTTATCGCGTCCACAAGATTCTTGTTACAGACGGAAGGACCGATGGACAGTAGCTTTTCGAAGTCCCCCTCCCACAATCATGACAGGTGACAACAACAACAAAAAAAGGAGAATTTTTTTTTTCTAAATTTGTGAAAACAGAATGGAGGATACAAAAAAAAAAAACATGACTATTATGTGTTAAACATATTATTGATTTATTTTCGTTTTTTGGGATAACACTCTCTGATACTGAACAGATTCTAGTTCAGAAAATTTTGCAGGTTGAGACCCTTGCGGGAATCGAATCACCGACCCTCAGAGTCAGGCACTGAGTCGCCAGCATGCAAATGCTGGCCACCTTAACCACTCAGCCATCCGACCTTCTACAAGTAGATTTAGGTAGTCAGCATTTACTCGGTGCCTGACTCTGAGGATCATGGGTTCGATTCCCGCAAAGGTCTCAACCTGCACAATTTTCTGAACTAGAATCTGTTCAGTATCAGAGTGTTATCCCAAAAAACGAAAATACTGTTAACGGTCACTTTCTAAACGACACAAAAATATTTCATATTATGGATTGATCGTTTAAGTTTGATTGGTGTTTTTTTTTTTGTTATACAGGGATACACATGTATATATATAGAGGGTATTTCACTTAAATGGTGAAAATCCTTAAGCAAATTCTCTCATTAAAGTGGATGATCAACGGACTGGTTCAAACCTGTGTGAAATCAGCAGACAAAAGCTTAACCCAAGGAGCTACTGCGCTGTCTGAGAATGATCTTAGCTTAGATTTTAGTCTCAATGTTGGAGACGAACAAGCAGATATGATTTGAGAGAACATACTTGTAATTTCTTCAGGAGAGTGTACTTCTATGAGATGGGTAATGCTGTGTTTACGAGCCTTTCTTCTCTGGCTTCCAGTTAAAGTGCCTGGAGAGGGTTGGAGATGGACATGTGGGGGTCTGTATAAAGTCAGCAATTCTTCACCTAAAGACAGTAAAAAGATAATGCCATTATCAAACTTTGCTATAATGTATTTCATTGTATATTGTTTTTGGCTTGTAATCAAGTTCCATGTCCTAAATTGATTTGCATGATGATCCTTATTGCTTCTAAAAACACCTAAGATAAGATACCCAAGACAATAATACTGCAACAAGTTCGGCTAGATTGGGGCTTTACTTAACGTTATTTCACTCACATGACTTCGTGCCAGCCCTATCCGTAATTACTTCCAAACAAAACATATGCACAGTTTGAAAGTAATGGTGCAAACATACCTGATCCCTTCTCTAAAGATTTCTCACTTATAGTCTTCGAAGAGTTAGAATTTGACCTGCGTTTTTTGCGATTGAGAGAATCCATAGAACAAACAGGAAGTGATGCAATGTGAGCCTCCAAATCAAAGTCCCTACAAGAACAGAAAACAAAAGTAATCACATTCAACACAAGTCCTGACAAAAACATTAAACATAGATGAAATTTTTCATGGGTGAACAGGGTCCGAAATGTCCGGTATCGCATTGGGATAGACATAGAGCTGTCTGCGATACATTCTCGATTTTGTATCACTATTATTGCTATGCAAAGAAACATTTCTAAAACACCATGTACGCGTGTGCAAGCTGGTAATTCATTACTATCTCGTTATCAGCGGGAGTTTGTTTTCGTTTTAAAACGGAAGTGGAGGGCTGCGGTGCTGTTATATATCCAAGGGAAGTAATTCTTTTTATACTGTCAAACCTTGATGAACGGCGAGCAGACGACATTTTATTTGCTTCGAAAGTAAGCAAAGAAACTCTTGCTTATTGGGTAAAATTACACCCTTTGATAAAATACTTTGTTCTTTATGGAAACAAAGTTGAACAAAACTACTGCTAGATTTGTAGACAAAGGTGTTGCTGTCAAATATTGCCCAAATTTTTCACCAATATTTATCGATTTTATTTTTGAATTTATACCATTGGTCCTAGCTGATACTCTTTCTTTTGTAAATTGTATGCATTTTCTTTTTCACGAAGTCCAAACCAATTGCCCAATTAAAAAAAAATATTTTAATGCTTTTTCCCACCCTAAATATGCTGATAGCCAAGTGAAACATTCTTGAGTGACCAAAAACAGTGTATATAAACATGAAATAGAATATTTATAACTAATAATAAGGTTTATTTATAAATAAATAAATATCCACAGTAAAAAATATATATTGTGTTATTTTATAAATTAGAAAAAAAATTTCAATTTTCCTTCACAAACATCAAGTAGATAAAAAAAAAACTGCTACACAAGCACGGGCCATTGATACACAAAAATAATTTTGCATAGCAATTTATTAAATATTTTGCTACTAAAAATTTTTACAACATTTTAGACCCTGGGTGAACATGTTATGGCATGTTCGCAAAAACCTGGCAAAAATAGGTTTTAATTGAAACTCCAAAAGGAAAGTTAAAATGCTAATGTAACATTTTAAGCAAAATCTTAAGTTCTAAAGCATCATCTCAAAAAGATTTGTTTGCTTGTTTGATTGGGGTTTTACGCCATACTCAAGGCTATTTCACTTATATGACTGGGTGCCAGCCCAATCTGTGGAGGAAACCACCGTAAACGACACTGGCAACATGCAAGACAGGACAAAACATTTACATAACATTACCAAAACAGGACACCACAGCAAATCAGCTTCCTGTGCCCCTTAGCTCAGAGAGCACCACGACACAGGAGGCTCCCACCCAACCACCCGCTCATCTCCAATCAAAGATTTTAAATTGATTAATGAAGTTGAAATATACCCTGATTTGTAGCGCGGTAATTCAGCTTCCTTTGATGTAGGGCTGGCAGCCGTGGTGTCCTTCTCCCTCACAGGTCTGCTCTCAGATTTGTTCAGATCTTCTTCAGCTTCTTGTCTCCAGTCTTCATCACTAGGACTAAACCAAAAAATATCTCCAATTTTAGTTGAGGTACAAATATGATAAACATACGGATAAATGAAATTTGTGGGTACACTGGTACACCTAGGTGACTTCGTATATTACATTTTTCTACATTTCTTCAATATTCACAAATAATTGATTAATTTGTTTGGTGTTTAACATCGTTCTCAAGGTTATTTCACTCATATGATGACTTTGTATACCTACGATCGACAGACATCTGAAACTATACCAGGTACAGTGAAGGGGACTCAGCAGTCCAATGCTCATCCAACTGAGCCATGGCACAGCCCGCCTTGTATCATGTCACCTCCCGATATAGCTTCTTCATGACAATGTTACTTCAAGTCAGGTTTGGCTTTTCAACAACCCAGCGGTGATACCTCTAGATTTTTAATTATAAACTTGAACACCCATTCCCTTCACTCCCCCTACCAATGATAAATGTTAGCTTGATTACTGCTTAATGTTTATCATTTCAACATTGATTTAATTTCTAGAAATCTAGAAAAACACTCAAGGCTAATATCTCTGCTGTCAAAGAATGCGGTTATACACCATACTTAAGGTTATTTCACTCACATGATCCTGTGCTAGACCTACTGGTGAAGGAAGCCCCCATTGACGTAAATGGTCACAGACAAAAACAGTCTATATTTTATACAATTATACTCTTGTTTGCTTGTTTTATTGATGTTTGACGCGGTACTTGTTATTTCACCTATATAACAGCGTGCCTGCCCAATGGGTGGAGGAAATGGACAAATCAGATTCCTGATGTACCTTAGAGAGCACGAGGGCCAGGTGGCTTCCACAAAACCACCTGCTACAATTATACTATGCTCATGGCAATTCAGTTTGAAGTGGGTCTACATTATCATTACCAACCTGTCATCTATACTGGATATGCTTTCCGTCCTCATGGCAGCTAAGCGTTCTTTAGACGGCTGTATAATGCCTTCATTGATGAGTTCTAGATAGCGTTGACCCCTGTTACGGCGTTTTGATTTACGAGTTGCCTGGAAGCTGCTCTCTGTGTCTGTTGATGGACTCTCCCCAGAAGACTTACAGAAGTAGGAGCTTCGGTCTGCAACTGGGCTAAGGTGACTGACTGTCGTGGATGTTGGTCTGTTGGGGGATAGAGTGCATACAGGACTGATAGTAGTTGGCCTACCTGAGCTGCTCTTAGAGATGGTGCTATTCGGCAGGCTTTCTGTGTATGGCCTTTTCTTTGGCAGGCGCATCTTGGCCTCAAAGGACTTGTCATTGTTGACCTGTTCCACCTTAACTAACATTGCATTGCCCTCGTCTGACTTAAGTTCTGGACCAGTCAGTTCCTTCTTAACACAGGCAGCTTTTTTAACAGGGCTGACATATGAACCAGTCTGCAATAGCTGACTCATTAGAGAGTTGTTTTTTGGGGATGTTTTTGCATTTTTGTCTACCAGAATATTTGTGTCTTTACTGTCGCCTAATATCTGAGCGGCACAGGCATCAATGATGATCTGTGTCATACATTCCTCAAAATTCTGGGTGACATTAATTTTCTTGAGCTTTTCCTTAATTATAGCCTTGACCTGTGCTGGGTCACAACACTGGCCAAATGTCTCTTCAATAGTCATCATGTTGATTGGTTTGCCTTTGTCCTTGGTAAACAAGCTGTCAATTATATGATCAACAATAACTTTATTACAGCTCAGTAGCGGATCCTCTTCGGCCTTATTTGTCCCTTTTATCTTATCATTGTTGTTATCCACAGGGGCAGGTTTTGGGGTGTCTGGGTTCTCCACTATTAGATTGTAGAGTAGCTGGTTTGTATTTCGCGTTGTAGTTGTACTCTTACTGCAATCTGATTTCACAACAATGGGTCCTTTTGAGTTCCCATCCTTGGTGGTGAGTTTGTCTGAAGCTTTATCACATCCTTGTTCAGTGTAGCAGGGGCTAGACACTTCCTCTTGTAAGGTACTTGACTTGTTGACTGAAACCGGGAGCTGTCCAGACGACCTCCACTGTGGTGACTCAGAGGTTAAGGTAGACATCTTGGATTCCTCCTGGCCGGTACATCCCTCTAACTGGCTGCTGCACATCTATGAAAACACAATATAAGTATTTGTAAATTTGCAAAATGGATCTTCTTATATTCACTAGTTCCATGATAATAATGAACTCAACGGATACTCACATATAGTGGCAGACTTTGTACAACAGAGTCAACTTTCATACACACCAGACATCAAAACTTTCCTCTTCAGCATTATAAAATACACGCTCAGAAGTGTTCCAACCAAGAAAAAATAGGAAGTCGAAACGAACACATAGATATGACAAAAAAATGGCTTACAATTTGAAATTCCGATAATAAAAAAGTAACGTTATGCCGATTAATGAGTAGGGTTACGTAACAAAATCATGACTTGGGGTTCATTAAATAAAATAAAAATCACAGTTTTGAAAGTAAATTAACTTGAAAATTGCAATAACTATGACTGTGTTCTTTCCAACTACCAACCAATGAGAGTTACTCTGAGAGCTACCTGAAAAGGACCAAATACCAACCTCTGCTAACTGTAACAAGGCAGTGTTGGATACATCTGAACCGTGTTTTAAGGAATAGCCGGGGTATCCAGAGGATTTATCCATCTCTTTCACGCACAGTGAATGGTTTTCCTCCAGGCCATCTTGAACAGAACTCGAGACAGACTCTTCTATAGTCTGTAAACTTCCCTGAATATTCAACAGAAATGATGACTATATTACAAGACAAGACAGCAAACAAACCAGTTGGTTTATTGGTGCTTGATACTATACTAGATCTCCATTTACACTTTTTAAATTGCATGTTATTTTAAAACTCATAGTTAAAGCCAGGTTTTTGTTATTGAATAAATATAATTTTTGGTATAAGAATGATTGTAAAATTGTTCATGTCACATTGACTTGATAACGGTGTAAGGGCCCACACCGAAACGTTGTCACCTAATAAATGCAGAAGTTGTTAATCCATAATAATGTGAAATTACTGTAAACTCCCCCCAACTTCTACATGCCACTTAAACAAAAATATTATATCAGTTGTTATTGCGATATTCGATTATACACATGTACAAAAACAAGAAATTCAGAAATTTACTTTGGGTGTTTGAGTTGTCTGAAGAAGTCCACCCTCATGGGACTGGCCGTGGTCTTTGTTTCCAAATGAATTCTCCCCAGCCATCAACAACAGGTTTAAACCACCCATATGTATCGGATCTATCAAATGAGAATTGTCAAAATTACAAAATAATCTGTCTGTATTCATTTAATACATATGTTTGGTTGACACTCACAATAACTTTTCTAGAAAAATAAGGAAGGTTCACTGACCATTTTCTGCTTAAAATAATAAAATCAGAATTTATGAAAACCCCAAATTTTGAATGACAGAACTGCAAATAAAAAAATTAAGCTTATACGACTTGACAATGGTTGATGAGTGACTGCATTACCTGCTAGTTTCCCAGGCACTATACTGTCATTACCGGTCACTTCCCCACAGATTTTCCTCTTGAGTGTTGGAGATTTAACCACCACTGGACGCCCCAATACTGGGTGGACCTTCTCTGGATTATGCCATTTATAATCAGGGTTAGCCTTCATGAAGGCTTCTTTGTACTGAAAAACAATTGAAATAAAACGTATATATTTCAGGAAATTATAGTTTTTGCTTGTCTTAAATACTTAGTTTCAGGAACAACCAGTCATGAACAAGATTGCCACCCTTGGAAACACACCATAAAGAAATCCAATAAAACGTAGTTTCAAATTTCTTGTAATTCTGAATACTGTTAAGTATTGTGTCTATTCTTGAAATCCTGTAATTTTCATTTAAATTCACTGAGATTTTGTTTTGTTTTCAATCTCTCCATCCTATATTGTTTATTGTTTATTTTCCGATGTTAGATCAACAGGATTATATGTCCCAATTACAGATCATAGGCCAGTTTTATTGTGGTAGGAAAACTGGGTAGAACCCAGAAAACCCATAACCTTTCGCTGGTAGATGGCAGACCAACCCACATACAGTCCGAGCGAGTGCTTGAACTCCAGGACTAAGAGGTGAGGGTGATCTGTGGATCTCGAGCTTACACTCTAGAAGTGTGCGCTCTTGACCACTTCGCCACGGAGGCCCCTATATTTCCAATGTAATATAAACCCTCTGATACAGTGCCATGTATATGTCTGAGGCATAACACAAGAGTACCAAC
>JAVFBZ010117153.1:0-12676 GCA_032466195.1 Katharina tunicata | reverse complement strand
CCTATATTTCCAATGTAATATAAACCCTCTGATACAGTGCCATGTATATGTCTGAGGCATAACACAAGAGTACCAACAGCAAAACGCCCATAACTACATGTAACAAAATTCAAAGACTTGTTGTAGTCAATACTGAGAATTGAAGTTCAACCAGATTACATACACTGTACCAATATGTACAATAGAGTCTGATAGCTATTTATGGTCAAACATTACAGTGATACTTATTCATGAGAAATCCAAACAGTTTTATAATCAGAAGAGTTAACTAAAATTTGAATATGTATATTTGCAGTACCAGTGACCTTGAACTTCGGATTTTAGTATTTTATCATTGAATAGAGACTTGCAAAATCAGTTGAAAAATGAAGGGTTCAGAGTGATGACAAAAACATGTAAACAAAATATCTATTTATAATAAAAAATGACTTTGACCTTAGCCTACATGACAGAAGGTGAACCTGTTCCAGAGATTCTTGTCCTTTATCATGGTATTGACATACGGACAGAAATTCCAAGCGTATTAATGAATTAGGTGGAATGCAATTATCGTGTTCACAATACATATAGGTTTGAATATTGTAAAACATGCAATTGCGGCCATACTGGTATGCAAGATTTAGTAAAATGCAATCCTATCTGCTTTTTTAAAGTTGAAGCTGCATTCAAAGTTTGAAGTTACAATTAGTTTGGTTTAAAGTTATCGAATTCACAATATTCTTTCCTACAAACCAACTGAGAGATGGACAGTAGCATAACAAGTAACCATCCGAATACCCTGGCGGGGGACAAAAGGGGTTTATTAAGGGGTTCATAAAAAGATAGGTCTGTATTTAAAGGACACTAACAATGGCACCGCTAGTGTTACATAATGCGCCCGTACCTGAATTCAAATACCTATTTTAGACATATCTGAACATTGAAGCTGACCAAGTAACAGACCACTATATACATTAAGTAGGTGGCTATTTATTGTCAAACATTAGTGTGATAATCATTCGTGAGCAATCCATACACAGACTAAAGCCTGAACTTATTGGAAGGATTTCAGTGCTTTACCCTTATACGTAATGTTGTAAAACTCGAAAAAAAATGAACTGTCTACAAATATAAAAAGAAATGGAAAACAACAGATCTACATAATAATCAAAGTGATCTTGACCTTTGACTGAAACTTTAACTTGTTTGAGGGATTTATGCCATTTATCATTGATTGATTGGGGTTTTACGCCGTACTTAAGGTTATTTCACTTATATGACAGCACACCAGCCCAATGATATACAGAAACCACCCTAAGCGACGCCGGCATCTTAGAAGAACAGGAACTTGTTGGAGTGATTCTGGTCATTTATCACTGTATGAACTTGAAGTCTCATCAGTGTGTTTAAAAATGGAGACTCCATAGTGATGACAAGAAAAAGTTAACAAAATATATATTTATAGTAAAAGTGGTCTTGACCTCTGACCTAGGAGACTGAAACTTAAAATTATTCTAGGTTTTTACATAATTCAGCACTGGTAACTAATTTGTTAACTAAAGTACCTGCTTAGCTAAATCAGTGTATACAGTCTTCTCTTCCTCAGTCAGGTTAGCCCACAGCTCACCCAGGATACGAGTCACGCTACGATTATCCAAGTGTGAATTCTTCTCTCGAACCATACGCCTGTGGCGCTTACAAAAGATCAAGAATGCATTCATTGGTCGGCGAATTTCCTTTCTATCGGTATTCTCTGATCCCTCCATGACTTAAAAAGTGAAGAAAAAAAAGTACGTTATTTTGTTGGATTGGGATTTTGTGTCATACTGAGGTAAATTCACTCCCAGACAAGCCTTGGTAGTTGCATGTACACTTTTATTTCTCCTTGAGTATTTCATGTCCCAAAAGAATACTCCATATCTCACCAATATTGGGCAAATGTCTGTGATCCAGTGGAGTTAAATAAGTATTTGGATTGTTTGTTTGATTGAATCAGCATATATATCTTTTCACCTGATATCCGAGGAACAAATCACTATTTCTTTACACCTGAGATCGTAACAGACATCTTTGAGACAGCTCAAATCAAAGCAGAAAATGGAATAGCCGTTGGTGATTGGTTGATATTTGACAAACATGTTTACAGCAAGATTTATAAAACCCGAGTCTATACTTCAGGTTACACATTGACCATGTGATACATTTCAGCCAATGAATGATCAGAAATTAATTATGATATAAACATCCGGTTATATAATAAAACAATTTATGGACTTGTGACTGGTCAGAGGCGGATAGGGAGGGCAAGCTATGCAATCACTCATTGGGCATCACAATATCAAACTACTTGCATATCTCTGGAAACAATTTTTCAGGTTGCATCATTGATGGTGCAGCTGGTAGTTGCCGGGCACAGAACCTAAAAGTCGTAGTTCAAGTCTGAGTAACTGTTTTTTGAGGTAGTCCTGGTTTTGGGAATTAGGTTTTGTTATGTTTTAATTAAGTTTTATTAATCTCGGATGGTCAAATATATGTCATTGACACTTGTGACGTTATATTGCACTGGCTGATCTTCCCTCCCTATCCGAATGTCGACTTGTACGTCTACCGCCTTGGCGATATTATACCATTCTTTTTCTCACAATGTGACTCATTGTTTAAATACATACTAAATAGTGTAAACAATATGTACAAAGATATGGATATCAACATTTTAAATCCTAGAGATCGAGGTTTCACATAATTTCTGATAAAAATATAGAACTCTACATTTTGGACTGGGTAGCCTAGCTAGACAACAATTTTATATTGATCGGCTTGTGTCCTCGCTAACTTCACAGATACACATGTAGCTACAATTGTTACACATGGTTTGAAGTTCTTTTTTTTTATAAGTACAGTGTATGTGATGTAACAGAATCACCACTATAATGGCACTATTACATCATTAAAGGTACGACTGCTTGAAGCGGTGTTAACCATTACAAAATCGTAGCCATAACGTCAGTTTCTAAACAAGTAGGCTACTATTCTATAAAGTAAAACTGTCACAATGTCATTCTAATGTTACATCGTGTCATTCTAACGTAGCCATAACGTCTAAACAAATTAATAACATTATTCTTTTACTATTTAAGTAGATTCTGTTAAGATTTGTAATCATGGCTTGAAAATGATCTTAGCATCTAGGCTGAACGTCGCTGACCAATATACCAAGAAGTTGTAAATCCATCTCAGTCGTCATGTTTTTGTTATGTACCCAGCTTCTAAATGCCACTTAAACAAGATGTTAACCATTGTTGTACGACGTCACGTCATAATACTAAATTGACTTTCTTTGTGACGTTACAAATATACACCGGGTTATCTTTTCAACAACCCAGCCCAGTAAATCAAAACGTGTATGTAATATCTTTGCAATGTTTCAATATGTAATTTCCAGAGTTCAATAATATCTACACAACAATAATGAACAGAACCAGTAGAATATGCATAGGATTGACTGTCAAAAATTATATATTTTTATTAGTTACGGTGTGATGCGGTTATTCACTCATGAGAAAGTGTGCCAGCCCTGGCCGTGATAGAAACCACCCTCAACAAGTACTGGCAACAAGACATGACGTCACAATAAGCTTCCTGCATGGTGCCCTATATTTTTTTTGTACATTTGATACATATATTTTATATTTAGGTCTGTTTAGGGAAGTAGATAAATTACAGTCGCCTTTTGTTGACATTGTTTTATTATTTTTCATCCACAGGGTGAACATGAGCGTCAACTTGTTGTCGTTTTTAACTTTCGTAGCATTTCTACTATATGCCACTTTGAAGGCTGACTTGTCTTGGCTTTTATTATTGTTGGTGGGCAAATATGTCACGCGTACACCTGAAGTACAATTAAGAGGCTGTGGAAACAAACTTGATCGCAGTCTACTGCGGGACCCATCGCTTGCCCGCTGAGACTGTAAGATACAGATGTAAGTCCGATGCAGTATTAAGCAGCCATGCAAGGCAATGTGACCTTACATCATTGGTCCCCAGGCATAGTTTGATAATCTCCAACTGTCAACTTCATGTTGATTTAAATCAGTCTATATAGATCTGTAAACGAGTTGAATGTTGTTACTCGGACAATGACATAAGTTTCTAAGCAGTTGAAAGTAAAACATCGCGGACTCATTATGCATGCAGAGCGCAGTCTACTACATTCATGAAGATCGAGCGGTCGGGTCAGCAAATCTGTCAGATGTTACGAACAGTCGCTAACAAGTTCCAGTCGTAGTCAAATTTCTCACAGAAAAGTCGCCATGCCATCACTGACACATTAGAGCCAGACACTCGAAGTTTAACAAACAGGTTATAATAATTGAAATCAGACGATTAATTAGAAAGAATTGGATGAAATTCATACCCATATGAAGTGAAAATCCTCGTGGCTACAGCCCGGTCTGTTTCCCTGTATGCAGCCTTTTTACAGGAGGCTCACGTCGATCGCAAAAATTATTTAACCGTTAAGCTTTCCAAAGCGTCACCGAAAGTCTCATTTGCAAATCTGTGTCGTTTTAATTTTTGTTAATTATCCATTTTACAAGTGAACACAAATAAATCAGGTGAAAATTTTAACAAAAGCCACAAAATTGACGTGTCCGAGTTTATAATGTGTTGATGCCCCGCCAAGAGAACCTCACCTAAACAGATTTCCACCTTTCGTGATGTTTAAGGCCTTCATGTAGGTCAAGGATTTTAGCTTGTTTCTCGAATAGGGCAAATTTTGATCACTTATATTAAACATTTCTTGGAAAAAATGATTTAGTTTATGTTGTGAAATTAAGTTTTAAATCACTCGGAACACTTGCCAAGCTATGTAACCTAGCTGATGTAAACGAGGTGTTAGCACGTCACGGAACCCGTCATTTGTTGCATTGGCTGGTACATGTAGCATATGACATGTGGCATGCACATAAAGCCTATATAATATTAATCGTCCGGCCTCACTGGAGATGTTAGTCCGCGTTCATGCAGCAGTGGGTCCAGGGAGGTTAAGTTACCATATCGCATTTGTTGCAGACTTGCACCATACGTTGGATTTGCATATATGATAACTAACAAAACTTAGTAAGGACATAACACTCCAGTATTAAGACATATCAGTGATTCAATTTCTTAGCATCGTCTTAAAGTTTTATAATAAAGAACCATAGGGTGTGTTTGTATTCTTATCGCCAAGAAGACGAGTTTAATATGATAAAAAAGAAGTACCAGTAATGATTGACTTTAATATTGTTCTTGTTTATTTTGGGCACATTCTGGGATATAATAGTATATAGATACAGTAAGTAGTCTTAAAAACAACACAGAAACCAAACGCTAGCTTGAAGGACAAGATATATAATTCAGAGCCATATCTAGCCTAAATATATATAAAAAGTAACTTTTTGAAAATAATTCTTTGATTTATAAACATAACTTACAAAAAATAGAATAATTCTCTGTTTACAGGTAGATAAAACATTAAGCACATTAAACCTATATGCTTATGACATCAACAAAGGGGTACGGCCCACACAGTTCCTCCGTGCAAGATAAGCATGCTGCATCAATGGATAACGGCCCCACAAGTAAGGTGACTAACCATATAGTGTATACCAACAAAGTCTTTGCTCCCACTTTGAAAACTTGTAAGTAACGATTCAACATTATCCTTTGGGGTTTGTTGAACATTGGTTGAAAAACAAAGGCTCTAAAGTCATGACAAGAAAAGATAACTGACACGTATACGGTCGGGTGGATGTTCCAACTTCCAGGCGTATTAAAAAGGCTGTAATGAACTTGACCCCACAACCATGAACTTGTTCAAGACATTTTCATAATAGACAGGACTGTGCAGTTTGATGAAACTTGCTTGGCACAGCTACAAAATCACCAGAGTGGTGACAAACCTTTTGTTAAAAAGCTATAATGATCTTGACCATCACCCCATGACTCTGAAATTCAAGGCTGTTCAATAAAAGATATGTTACTGAAGTTTGATGTAAATCAGCATACGGACATAATTGCTAGATGACAAATTTTTTCTCAACAAAAAAACCTATGAAGACCTTGACTCGGAAATTTGAACTTAGCAAGTTCCAGACATTATCAAAATAGACATGTTGGTGAAGTTTAAGTAAAATAGACCCATGTATTCAGCCACTAGAGTGATGACAAGCGAAAGAAGAAAATGTTAACAAACTATCTATTTATTTATAGTAGGTGACATCAGACATAGGTGACGGAAATTTGAACTTGTTCAAACGATTTTCTTGATTTATCATTGTATTAAGATTGGTCAAAATCGGTTAAAAAATGAAGGCTCCACTTCTATTTCTTAATCATTCCTAAAGTGTTTGATCAGTTATGCTCCTGAAACGGAATGTTATCGGATGGACAGAACTCTTTTTTATTGGAGGGAGGATGTACATGATGGGCCCAAGAGCATACACAAGAAATATAAAGACCATGGGAGGCCAATGGATGGAGGAAACCACACTCAATGGTATTAGCAATAACAGAAAAAAAGATGAAATTCACACACAACAAATCTGCTTCCTGATAGAACTTTGCTCTGAGAGAACCAGAGCACAGAAAGTCCTGCCCAACCATTAGCTAAGACATTTGAAACACAGTATCTTAAAGAAAAAAATTCAAAAGTTTAGGCGATATTTTACATCGGGTGATTTTGCTCAACTTGACCTTGAATAACCTAGATATGAAGTCAGATATAAAAGCATCAATATTTGTCAGTTACTTAAAACTTGCACATTTTGTCAGCCCTGTATTGTAATGTTTTTGAGCATAACCTATAAATCAATACTCTAAAATGGTCATGACAACTGGTCACTTAATTGCATTTGTCTTTGCTTTTTTCAAATACCCTATATGTAAATGTATGTAAAGAAAATAACATACTCAAAATCACTTTATAACATTAATAAACTCATAATCATGGCCAAGCTGACAAAATCTGTTTAAAAACGCAATTTTAGACCAACAGTTACACTGATTTGGGATAAATTGGACCTGCTAACATGAGTTTTAATTAAGCATGGAACCAATTCTTCCCAACAGCACAGCTGCACAGGCCTGATTTCACTGGTAATATCTTGATGTGATTTCAATCCACTTAATGGACTCAAATCATATGATAACGTCTGGAGTTTTATTTAATGGTCTATGATCCATGGTTCCATCTGGCAAGGTAAGATGTCAAAATAAAAAAGAGAAAAAAAACGTGTCTGGAATAAGAACATGTTTATCAAAAGAAGACACAAGACAATGAACTAGTTACTGAAAACGGATTTATTCACCAGAAACTATAACACAAGTTCACATGCTGCTGTCCAAATAAACTTGAGTACGATGAGAATAATCCCAAACAGCATGTACAGATTAATTTCAGAAACAATTCGGAGCCATTCCATCCAGGTTTGGTATCTTTCACTTTGACCTGATTTCAAGATGCAATTTTATACAAATTCCATAAATTCCATACTGTTTCCTTTTCATCCATGTTGTCCTGCAGCCTGGCAGCAGTAATTTGCCAATCACCAGCTGTCCATCAAATTATTTTCTAACCAATCAGAGAGCCGCATTCCCCTAACACGCCATCATTTTACCTGACAAGGTTGTTCAAAAGGTAGGTGAGAAAATAGTATTTGCAAAAGTTATATTTAAGCAGAAAGTTTCTTAGAGAATGTCAGACAGGGATCGCAACATTATATATTGAGAAAAGATAAATGTTGTTTAAAGTTTCGTGTCAGGTATAACAAGCTTGGGGACGTGGTTAACTCTCAGCTGATGATCTGAGAATTAAGAAGAAGGAGAATGTATCAAAATAGGAGACCTGGACTTCAGTTTTACTTGGGAAAGATATGCTGGCGTATAACATGCTGTTTTTTTTTACTTTGTGTCGTCACAAAGAAACTTCTACAACTTGAGGTCACAGACAATGCTTTAAGCAACAGGCCCTGTGTCACATGACATGGACTATATTGTCTTAGACTGAGATAGCACAGCATCGAAATGTTCAGTGTAATAGAATATTTTAAGAGTCTTTTCTTCACAATAGCTGGAGTGAAGCTCAGTGTCCATTGATGGCAGTCAGCGGTTGTATAGATCTCATTCCAGGTAATGGAGCGGGGTTCTACAACAGAAATTTAACAGTCACTTATTTTTTATTTTATTTCCTGCTGTTAAATGGTATTTCATTGATAGCAAGATGATGTTTTGCTAGTATTTAGTGAAAAACCAAGAGGAAACCCCATTAAAGCCAAAGTTTCAAATGGCAGCATTTCTCATATACTTGTGACAGCCATGAACCTGTTGATACAATGAAAAGGGGGCTGCAACCTTATGCTTCACCCACTAAACTCCCTTATTGTAACCACGTTCACCATTACATCCAGTTTGATAGGAGTGGAACGCCATACTTAAAGTTATTTCACTCATAAGGCTGGTGAGTGAAGGATATCACCCCAAATGACACTAGCAACAAACAAAGCACAAGACATGCAAAGGAAAATAAAAGCAGGACGTGTATTCTTTATGCGAAATCGCTCCATATTATCTTTCTCAGAGAGCACCAGGGTACAGGAAGCTCTCTCCCAACCACCACACATCTAATTAGAGGATCAAAGAGTGAAATGCTTACATGTTATTTTAAACAATTCTTTCCAGAAATGCATATTAATAATATTTCTTTACATAATCCAAGTTTTAAGATCTGAAAGAAAAGCACAGTAGTGGTTCTATTTTATTGATTTTTTTTTACAAATAACATAACAAAATTTACATAATACCAGATCAAAACATTGTTGTTTTCTATTCTCTTTCTACTTACTAATTTAGCAGCACGTCCAAGTAAGTATTCATATGCCCAATAGTGTATCTAGAAATCAAAGGATAAATTGAATAATAATAAAATGGAAGATTATTGAAGAATGATTTTTATTTTATGAGCAAGGGATCCATTACCATAACAAATTTTAGTGGTTGATCATAGACACCTCCAACCAAATATCTCTGGTACACTGCATCAGTACACTCACATGCCAACAAACTGTGGCTTGAAGTGAGCAAGAAATAACTCCATTGATAAGTCCAACCAAGTTTGTTATGGTCTATTATACATTGCCAGGGCCTGTATTACATAGCATACACAGATCACATTCACTTTTTTGTAATGACATTATAATAAAACATAAGACAAGCATGTGGATGACAACTTTTGTTTATTATAAGTGTGGCGTTCAATACACCGAAACATCACATATTTACACTAACACTAAATGCTCTACAAATTCGACCCCTTTTACAACTTATAAAAACTATATTTTATGCAAAAGGTAAGAAGTGTAGACATGCAATTTTGATTTTTTTTATGAAGTTCAGACTTTAAATTACCAGAAAATGTAAGTTTTAGATCTAAATTAACACTTAAACATTCAATAAATTGCTTAAAGTTTG
The DNA here is from genome assembly GCA_032466195.1 of Katharina tunicata. Classification (NCBI taxonomy): domain Eukaryota; kingdom Metazoa; phylum Mollusca; class Polyplacophora; order Chitonida; family Mopaliidae; genus Katharina; species Katharina tunicata. Next base: position 3,190 of record JAVFBZ010117153.1, on the reverse strand, counting down.
TGCCCTTAGAGGTTGAATTTGTTGAGGATTTAGGGTATAAATTATATAAGTTGTCATCCATATGTAGTGTTCAATTGCATTTCCAACTTCTAAATGCCACTCAAACAGGTGACAACAGAATGCTGGACACCATGTTTATTATTTTGCATGCAAACTTCTCAAGCTTTGGAAGACTCCCACTGAACACTAGCTTATCACTATTGGTTTATTTATTTATTTGATTGGTGTTATGCATCGTACTCAAGGGTATTACACTTATCTGAGGACTGGTGATTGGTGTTTCCAATGTATGGAGGAAAACTGGTATGAAACCTCGTAAAAAACACCCAACAATCTCCTCAGCCACCGAAAAACTACGGTAGTCTGATATATGTAAACCGGGGGATTCAAACCTTTACTGGGCAGAGCGAAAGCAGCCCAACACTCACCCAACTAAGCCATGGCGCAGCCTTCAATCTATTGGTACATTTGGCTTAAGAAAGATGCTATAGAACTTGTAAAGTGACTTACATGGAGTTGTGAAGGAAGAGCCAAGCCTTGGAACCTCTTTAGCGGACCGAACTCTGAACTCTCAATATTGTGTATCTGGTAATAAAATGATTAGCATTAAAATATTTTGCACTTTATAACATTATGGTAACATTAAATCCAATAGTTGTCTTTTTTTTTGTTCACTTTTACGACACTCTGAATTGCTTTTGTTTGGTGGAGACAAACAAATAGATACTATCCAAACTAAATGAGGGATGGACTGGATTGATTTGTGTTTAATGTTATGCTTAAGGGTATTTCACTTATATGACAGCAGTGTATTCTAACAGTGCACATCTATACTAACACAACCAAGGTTGTGAAGTGTTTTGCTATACGGGAAAAAAAATCTTCTTCCAGTGCTAAGTACTGAAAGCATAAATGTAAGCTGGGAAATTGCTGCCCTTAGTCAGACGGCTGCTGAAGGTCGGCTTTCAGATCTTTATAACACCAACAGCTTGAAATACTTCCGTCAGCTGTAAAATGATCATGTGCTATGAGACAGAAACAGGATGGGCTATATGATAAATGAATTTGATTAATTGAAACACCACAAGTATTTATTTTTCACTTATACTGGCGTTTAACACTACCCTTCACTCAGGCATCAGACCAAGGTGTTCCAGACCTGTTCGCCGGAAACCAATATAGCCGTCAGAAGTTTACTTCAAAGCACTATTTCTGGGTGTAAATAACTGAAAAGCATCCAGGGGTAAAACAAGCTGATTTTGCTGCACATAATTGTGTTTGTTGATTAGGTTTAGTTTTAGCAGAAGACTTACAGCGACTATGTCAAATCTGCCAATTAGATGTGTGCTGGAGATGAGAGGTCCACGAGATATGTCTATATGATCCCCCATCCTGTACACTGTTACAGAGTTACCGGACTTGGAGAGACTCGCTATATGAGGTATCTGTGCTTGTTTAAATCTGGAAAAATAAAATATATATGACACATGGATGGCGTGAAACAAATATTAACAGAATTAGCTTGAATTTTGAACAAAATATTAGTTTGTGACATATGCATAAAAAAACCTTTAATAGAGCAGTTAGTTTTTCACATATAAACTCTCCTCGCAATTGGAAAAAACATACCTTGCATTGAATCAATGAAATAAATTTTGATACAAGCTTTGAAAATATTACAGGTGATACACACACCAAAGCCATATTTCATATTTGTGGTCATAATTTCACAAGACTCAAGAATATCCTGGAAAAAAGTCCATGCGCTTTGTTTTCCCTTCATTTGAGTACTACAAGCTGTACATGATAGAACATCTATCACTAAAAAATCTTAAAAAATCCAACAACAAAAATGAATATCAACAAAATATTTATTAAATGCATTCCTAATTTTTTATTTGTTGTATTTAAGGAATAATTGGAACATTCCTGTTAAGATTTTCTTTGTTGGTAATATAATCCACAAAAAATTACCAACGGTCTTCAAACATTAAAAAATTACCTATTGTCTTCAAACATCCTCAAAGCTATTGAAGCATCCACTGTAAGACGATCTATTTTGTAATCTTGAAAAGCCAGCTTTCTTCCTATAGACCCCATACACCGTAATTCTGACTGAAAATATACAACATGAAGAAGATTGGTTTAAACACTGTACCAGAGATTTTTTACCTTTGAATTACTCATAATAATGTAAGATTAAATCGATGACAACTTCTGGCATATTTCCAGAGCAATGTTTAAGTCTAGTTGCTAAGACCACTATTATGGAAGAAAACTGTTACTAATTATTCTTATCTCAATACTAACAAACCAATTCTTGTTGCTATTTGATATTAAAGGACTGCTTGATTGGTGTAAACGCTGTGCTCAATTGTATTTTACTTATACATGGGCAGTGTATTCCAACAGCTTCTGCTCAATCACCTGCCCACTGTTGAGAGGAACATATAAACAAGAGATATACAATTAACTCTTGCGGCCCTGGAAGCAGTCCCAGTTTTAGATGTAATAACAAACACAAACAATAACATACGGATGTAGGTGTCCAGTCGGGCATCTTCAGATCAACATCATGCACAAAACTCCCACTGTGTACTGAAAAGAAAAGACACAGGTATGTTACAAGTTTCAAAAAACATTTGCCAACTGAACTAAACAGGTGTTACCAACTTGAACATAACAAACTCCTTGTGTTTTTTTAAGTAAACTGTATTAAGCTATGTTTCAAATTGAGCATTCTCCATGCCTCCATATAAACAGTGTTCCAACTCGGTAGATAGCCTGCTAGCCTTAAAATCTGTCCGGCATCAAACTATGACTGTGTCTAAGGCCTGATTTCACACCCTATAATCAACAACATTCATTTCAATTCTCCCATATCAGTTATTTCTAATGAATGGAGATTGTTATTATTCTCAAATTAAACAAATCTAGGATCCATACTTGGCAAAGAAATAAAAATTAAAAGTACTCAAAATGAAATTGATCCATAATAATTAAATTTCTCAAGTTAGCAATTGCTTTTATATTTTGTCAAAAGTAATCGCACTGGCACAGGGACATCGACTAATTAAAGTCGATAAATTATCTCATGTTCTAGATCAATTCTCAGATAGACCTGAATCTCGAGTTGTTCTGGATAACCTAAAGGCGCATCTCGAGAAAAGGCAATACATGTAACATGTAA
>JAVFBZ010117073.1:13619-24584 GCA_032466195.1 Katharina tunicata | reverse complement strand
TAACATATGTGTACAAAATTGTAAGTATCATTTTTGAATTTCATTTTGCGTTTCTTTTTTTGAAGAGTGTATATTATCTAAATATCATGACTTCCTTGTTCGGAGTTTCTCTTATTCTATATTAAATAAGAACATCGTTACGCAACTATTACTATGATACAAAACAGGTACGTTTTTAAGTTTTTTCGCTCGGAAAAGAATCGAAAGCATTTAAGCTAACTGGTAATTGCTATATATATATTCAGTCGCTGTTTATGTTGTCGCTACTGATTCACAAGTTCTATTTTCTTTTGTTAGCGGGAACTATTTGACAGGCTTTAACCGCATTATAATAACCGGTTCTAAGGTTGTGTACTCCCTCACCTTATATTCTTATAACCTTTTCCGGCTGTAGTCAATTACACAAAGCGTGTATTTTGATTTGCTGTGAAAGTCTGTGATGCAGGTTACATCTTTGACAAAATACTTTCTCAAACTGTTCTTTCCTGTGGCTGGCTATCTTTCATGTGGAGCAAATAATTAGGTTTTCGTTTCCGCAGACTGATGTATATCACGACGTGTTTTAAAGCTTACAATTTGTGTGATGTAATTTGCAAAGAATTGTGCAAACTTCTAGCTGCCCGAAAAAAAATCGAGGTAGAATGTAGGTGAAGATTCCTGTGACGGCATACCACCTTAATGTAATGCTTGAATGTATTTGCTAGATGCTCGGTGAGGCTGACACATAGCCTGTTTGTGGTAATAAATCAATTCCTAGCAGTTCATGTCTCTAAGGTATCGGGAAGATTCAAGTCTACTGTTGTTTAATTCATGCTTACGCTCGTCTATTCTGTCCCGAATGATGTTCCAACTCTTGTGTCTTGCGTGTCACTGGGGAACAAAATGACCTGCCGTGGTGACATTTCGACAAACAACTTCCAAAGCTGTGTCCTCTTTTTAACCCTTTGTGGCCAATGAACAGCACTAAGTATCTCTTTCTGGAGCAATTGCTGCGTATATCTGTGATTCGGATTAGCTTTCAATTATCTCTTGAGTTTAAAAGGCTTCCAACCAGGTTGATTTCTGATGGAGATGTTCGAAGCTTGATTAAAACTGAATTTTGTAATCTAGGGCCCATTTTCACAAAGCCTCCTTAGGCTAAGGTGACCTTAACTGTCATGACAACATTATACCTTCAGTACTGGTCATCATGGTAATTAAGGCCACCTTAGCTTAAGGATGCTTTGTGAAAGTGGGCCCAGGTCCTCAACTCGACACATATCCCATAAAACAGGTAGAGGGAGGACCAATAAACGATGGGTCCTGTGAATCCCCCAAACTGAAGCCAAGTGATCCAATATGAACCGTATAATGAGCTTATTCAACACAGAGTAAACCCTAGTGCAAGACAGTGTTTGGTTTGAGATAAATTGAAGTTGATTTAGTGTAACTATTTTTGTCAATCGCAGTAATCTGGAAACTTATAAAGTCCATGCAGTCTATCATATTAACAAAAGCTTTAACTGTTATGTCTGTATCGCTTCGGGAATCGCCTGATTACATGTACGACATATACATAGGTTTCCCTTCTTTATCGCATACTCTTTCAGGAAAATGGTATGGTGTTGTACGTAAGCAAACATACTTTAGTTAATGTAGTGGATGCGATGATAATGATGCCATATGCGGGTGATTGGGTGGGAGCCAGTAGTGCCCTGGGGGCTCTCTAAGGTAAAGGGCCACATTGTGCTGGTTTGTTCTGGTGTCCTGTTTTGTTATGTAAATGTGTTGTCCTGTCTTGCATGTTGCCAGCGTCGTTTACGGTGGTTTCCTTCACCGATTGGGCTGGCACGCCGTCATATAAGTGAAATAACATTGAGTACGGCGTAAAACCCCCCAAAAAACAAACAAACAAATCCATTCCGCCAAAGCAATCTTGAAATGTTTAAAATAATACCGTTAATATTTGTTAATATTGTTTAAACGACGAAGATAATTTCTTGTCGGCTTAATTACTGAATCCGCTATGCCAAAGGCATTTATTATAGGCCTGCACAAACAATGGCCCAGTAACTCTTTCAGTTGTTTGTTTGATTGGGGTTTTACGCTGTGCTCAAAGTTATTTCACTTATATGACGGCATGCCAGCCCAATCGGTATAGGAAACCACCGTTAACGACGCTGACAACATGCAAGACAGGACAAAACATTTACATAACATTAACAAAACTTGAAAAAAAAACAAACAAATAGCCACCCTGCGCCCCTTAGCTCAGAGAGCACCAGGGCACAAGAGGCTCTCACCAAACCGCCCGCAAGTAACTCTCCTAAAGTACTAATTCGAACTATTATTAGTACATTCAATATCACAATGTGCAGCACCTGGACTAAGGAGAAGACTCCCTTTGCGTTCAACTGTTCATTTAAAGAACATGCTTACGAAAATCTAATACATATGGAAAGACATGTGATGATGACGTTGATGTTACAAAAAGACAATTAGTAAACAAAAGCGAAAATGACTGTGGAGTATATGTTAATTGTTTCCTTGTTTTGTATGGTTTTATTTTTCTCAAGACTCAAACCTACCTAGCTGTAGCAATTCCTTAAGTTTTTATAGATGTATAAGTGTATTTGACACAAGTAGTTGTTGGTGGGAGCCCCCTGTGTCCAGGTCAACCTTAATTTAAGGGGTATCTGGAGAACGATTTGTTGTGGCGTCCTATAATTATCCTTTGTAGTCATACTTTGTTGCCAGCGTCCTCTAATGTGGTATCCATCACATTTTTCTGAATTTCCACTGCTATTTAATATTTAACGAACAATACGTGTTCAAGTCGCCAGCAATGCAAATGAAATGTTTAAGTAAAGATTGAAAGCATACTAAAATAGGCTCGTACCTTTATCCAGATTGAGAAGAATACTAGAACTCCTTGTTGTTGTTGTAAAAATGTTTCCGCACAAAAGTGCGCAGGCGAATGAATCGTCTTAATTTTACTACCAAATTATTTAAAATTAAACAGAGAAAAAAGTTGTTTTTGGGCCGATTCAATGTGAAGTCTTAAAAGGCAGAAAAACATAAATAAAAATCGTGAAGCAGTATACCATCTAATCACATGTTAACGTACTCGCCACAAATACCTAAGAGGGATAGCTCTTTCTAGGTGAAAAACAAGATCATTATTAGAACACATTAAAATAATAAAGAAGAAGTTGATATCCATAAAATCTGTGTTCTAATAATGATTACCTACAGCTTCTAAATGCCACTTAAACAAGAAAAGCAAGATGACCAGTCAATACCTTAGAGTCAAAGACTCGACGTTAGGGAGAATGATTTGATTCTTTATTTTACAATAGATTGAAAGGAGGAAATTGGTTTACATTCCCTTGGTCCTTTTATATTTGGAGTACGAGTTAGATTAGTGCAAAATGTCTTTTACAGATCTACAGTACGCCTAGTCGTTTGATGAAATTGTGGGCGATGTCTGTAAATTACTTTTTTTAATCCGACAGTTTTAAAGATACATGGAAAGGTGCTGTTTCAAAGGTATTAATATATCACATAATGATAGCTTTTTACAAACAGTAAATTGAACAGACTGTTTATAATTTATAAACGATGCGTAGTCTGATTTTATGTGGGCTGTGCAGGTTTTTATCCAAGCTTACGATTTGGTAACAATAATTGTGGGCCTATAACTAGTATTATTATATGACTTGATGATCAAATCATATTTTCTGTCAATAAGTAACCGTGTGGTGGCTGAGTGTAAGGCACTGAAACTTTCTTTTAAAGGTACTATACCGTAGAATTTCAGCTGAAACAAATTATACCAGGTTTTCTATATTTTTTCTAGTATGGCCCAAGGTATAAGCTTTCAGAAAATATCAACTTCGATAATGTGAGATATACCGTATTAAAATAATAATAAAGTTTGTAAAATCTATAATAATCTATCTATAATAAAACTTTATTATTATTTTAATACGGTATATAGCACATTCTCGAGGTTGATATTTTCTGAAAAGTTATACTTTTGGGCCATACTAGAAAAATATAGAAAACCCAGTTTAATTCGTTTCAGTCGATTTTTGGCTGAAATTCTTCGGTATAGTACCTATTAGTACCTTGTAATGGACCGCAGCGTGGTAACTAGGTGTTCACGACTTATGTAGTGTCACTCAGTATTGTCTCTCATGTTCATGTAAAGTTTCGAATATGTTTTTAATTAAAAGTTACTTGATGTTAGGAGACCGATGTGGACTATTTCGTTCTTTCTCTCACACGTATCGCAATCGTTTCCCCAACGGTTAATATCGCCTCCATTTTGGTTGGCACATCGTTATATGAGTGAAATATGAGAAAATGTTAAATGTGATTCAAAGTTAAATCTTATACTCAACCTACTCGTTCCTAGACAAGGTTTGATTACATTTGTAGCTTTCTTTGATGTCCATACCATGATGAGATGGATAACTGAGTTTTAATCTAACAGCGTAAATAGACCAATGACGTCGGTATGATTTTAATAGAGAGGCAGAAATCAGAGCCTTCAGTCGGTTTATAGAATTTACTTCAAGGAATCCCAACTGTGTCAAAATGAACGAGCTGAAACTGATATTATAATATCTTATATCAAAGCAAAAATACTGTTTTATTGAAATAACACATGGTTGTGTTCCTTCCAGCTGATTGAGAAAAGCTGTTCTATTACAAAGAGTTACATGCATTGGGTAAAATAAAAAGTGATCGCATTTTATCTTCGAAAGAGAACGTTGCTTTAAAACTGGATTGGAATGCAGCGCTTTAAGAGATTCGAAATGTTGTAACTAAGAATTTCAACAGAGAAAAAAGCAACAACACAGAATTAATGATCCCATTATGGGATATTTGGTATGTTTAAAATAAAAAATATGCAAAGTCAAGAGTTTAATGTATATCTAACCCAAAATAAACCCTCCTTCATGAATAATATTAAAATTAAGTCTTTTCATGGACATTATAGCTTAAAACTTTACATGAAATTAAGAAATTCTGACAAGTTTTCTTTTCTCCAGTCTATCATAAGGTAAATAGGGAGTTTAATCAACGCTTTTTCTTTAGCCGATTACCTTACTCAAGTCCGGATCCAAGCTGGAAGTTGTCTAATTTGTCTCTTGACCTTTCAGCATTGCAGGGACACAAATGCATTGGTCGGAGATTTGCTGTTGATAATCCTGTATAGATTTAGGGTTATCTTCACTCTCTTATCAGCGACGGAGTGAACGTAAATCTTTAGTTACCTTTTTTTCAACAGGCTGCTTAAATTTAACAGATGTTGATAAATTTTTGTTAGTATTGTTAACGTTGTATATACCATGATAATGTCTTGTCAGGATCACCGGAAGTACGATCTTAAAATTATGCAACTGTTTAATATTATTTCATATAGCTTCCCTTTACCCAGGTTTGGTTTACATTACCTAGTCGTTTGATGAAATTGAATGTGGGCGATGTCTGTAAATTACTTTTTTTAATCCGACAGTTTTAAAGATACATGGAAAGGTGCTGTTTCAAAGTTATTAATATATCACATAATTATAGTTATTTACAAACAGGAAATTGAACAGACTGTTTAGAATTTATAAACGATGCGTAGTCTGAGTTTCTGTGGGCTGTGCAGGTATTTATCCAAGCTTACGATTTGGAAACGATAATTCAGTGATCTGCACAAACAAGGTGTTTTATATTAGACCCCATTAACGTTGTTATATACCATGATACTGTCTTGTCTGGATTACCGGAAGTAAGATCTTAAAATGATGCAACTGTGTAATATTATTTCATATAGCATTCCTTTGCTCAGGTTTGGTTTAAATTACCATACACTAGAAAATATAAAAAGAAGAAAACCGATTTTTATAAATACAAACCTAGACAATGTAACAATATGTACAAAGAAAGCAGTTAGAATGCAAATATTTTTTTTATATTCGACTTACACGATTTTGAAATTATTCCAACTTTCCTATCTTCCCTCACCTTCCATATTAGTATTCTAACGACAAGTTCCAGTTGTGTCTTTCTACTGTTTCCCTAATACAGACAGTGGTGCCCAAAATTAACCGCACCGCTGGTCCCTAAAAAATTGTGTTGCTACCACTGTAACAGTGTGTGTCGGATTTAAGCTTGCTAATTATGTCCTGAGTTTATAAGTCTTCCAACTAATTTTTTTTTTTTTGTAGGAGTTGTATGGGAAGACCTTCTGTAGTCTAATCTGGCTGTAGCTTATTACTGCGTAATCTTAAACCTAGATAAATTCAACTAAAAGTGCGAAAAATTAAGCAGTTTTATTTTAAGTCACAAAATATGTATTGACGCATGTATTGCTACAATTGAACGACAGAGTTTTCTATGACGTGCTTTGAAGGCTCTATTGTCAAAGAAATAAAAATACCACTTTCTCAACTTATTTATATATTATTATGATCTTGTGAAAGATTAGAACTCTGATAGCAATTAACTAAGTTCGACGCGTTTGTTTAAATCTATCAGTATGTATTGACGAAGAAAGGTAGATAAATCCTTTATATTCTCTGTCTAGTAACATATTTATGGCCCATGCATCTCTTAAGTCATCTAAGTAATTTGTTTGCTGTCTGGGCTCTGTCGAGAACTCCTCTAAGTCTCTTAATCGTTGAGAATTAGAGCGGATTGAGATTTCAGTGCAAAATAATCTGGTCGAGAACAAAAATAGAAATAAATGTTCAACTTTAATCTGGAAAGTTACCAGCTTCCTTGAACATGATTCATTTTTATCCCAGCATTTTAAGCTTAATGAAGATATTTTCTGTCACTATGGCTGCCTGAAAAACCTACTTCCGATGATATATTTCTAAAAGCAATTCTACAACTATTTTTAGGGCAATATACTTTCAGATTAATATAATGTTTGAAAAAAAGATTGTTATTCGCCCATGGCAAACGTAATTTATTTACCTAAATCTGGTCAACATAGAACCGAGGAAACACATTTTATAGTATTTTTCACTTGACTATAAAGCCTCAAACAGAATTGTATGGCTTTAAGGCTAACTAGGATTTAATGAACATCGAAACAGACAAATGTAATTGTGACGTGACGTCATACAACAATGCTTCGAACTTAAAACACCTTTGAGCAACCGACTCAAGGCCAATACTTCCAGTCACATGAAACCTTTATAGATAAATGCGATAATAAATACAATGAATTTAAAAGTTCACACATGGAAAAACAGAACAAAAGTGTTTTTGTCTTGTGGGAAAAAGCCTGTTATATTCTTTGTTTTAATTGACGTAATTATCTTTGATTGTGCCTTTTATGTAACTTTATCTAGTTTTCCTAGGGCAAACCAATTCTAAACTGTTTCCCTGAAATAACTAAAAATATCTTGATGACTGCAACATTACTTTTGGCCTAAATAGTATTGTTTCATATCGAAATAAATATTTATTAAATCAGCTGTTCTTTGTCCATAGAGACACTTTTCTTTACATTAAATATAAGTTAAATGGACCAATTTCAAAACATAGATAAACTCATCTATTACAACGTTTAGACGATGCTTCCAGTGAAATAAACTTTTTCAAGATAATCATCAAGATAAAAAGTAAAACTAGGTCAAAGTGTTACGCAGGTAAGCTTACAAAATTACAGAAAAAAACTATTTTATGACTGGAAGGAAAATGTTAGCGAGCTACTATGTGCTTCAAATAATTATATTTAATGGCAACATTATGTAGCACTGTAGCTGTCTGATAAGCTATCTATTCCCAACAACAGTGTCACTGTAAATTGCGGGCCAATATAACTTCTGATCAGGGGATTTATGTTCAGTACCAGAATATATATCGGAAGATTAGTCCAAATATTTACTACTTTTAGCATGTATATACATATACATATATATATATTTATATATATATTTTTAGCATGCAGTGTTCTTTTTTTGCATTTAAGGTCTGCTCTACATTACTGTATAATAAGCTTCTATCATATAGTAACAAATATTCCTTTAGGAAACAGCTTTTATTTATAAGTAGTTAATTGTAAAATTGACATCTTCGGTAATGGTAGTGATCAGTTATTCTTAAAACAATTATTGATTGATTGATTGATTGGTGTTTAACGCCGTGTTCAAGGATATTTCACTTAAATGAAGGCGGATAGACAGTAGACTCTTAATACAACCACAAAATGTGTAGTCACTTTAGTGTTATCACAATTGGAAAGATAATGTTCCTACAGTGTTAAGTATGACAGCATGAATATAATCTGAAAACATACTGCCCTTAGGCAGAGAGCAAAAAATTAAATGCCAGAAACAAGCTTAGCCAGGACTGTACGAGACTGTCCAGTCGCGTAACGAAGAACTTATAACTGAATTATTGTCTTAAACTCGAGGCAAACCTTAAACAGAAGCGAAAATAAAATATTATATATCTGGAACATTTTGTCTTGCCTGTTATACACAATGTATTTGCTACATATATTTTATTTCAGATGTGTGTCTTACCCTTGATTTAAATGTGCTTTTTTAGTAATTTAATGGCAGATTGCTGGTGTTAAGGAGGCTGATTGGTCCATTCATCTTCTTTCGTTAATGTATTGATATGAAATATATTTATCTATATATCCCTTGCAATTGTTGTAAATAAGATTGGTTGGTCAGTAGAATAGTCACAGAAGAAATTGTCCATGGTGTGTTTTGATGTTAACTTAATTTTTACAATTTACATTCTTAACGGATCTTTAAACTTTACCGAACAGGCCTATACGCACTGTTCATCTCCTGACAATGAACAGATATGTTACAGAATTATTATTTTTTTAAATGTTTTAATGGAAATGTAGTGTGCCTTACGGTCAAAATATGTATGTGGATATTTATGAAAATTACAAACAGTCGTGAGCTTGATTAAAAAACTTAATAACTCAAATCTTAGTGATGTATCACTTTCTATCTACATTGCTATAATATGGACTTTCTTATGCTTTAGTGTTTCCAATTATAATAATTGTCTAGTATTTGTCTGAATGGCGGTGCTGTTCTAAAGCTTTTGGAATAAATTTTCACCACGTAACTACGTGTATAGAGTCGGCTTATGAAACATATTTTAAAGTGTGTTAACAAACAACGGCATTGAGACATTCCATACACTTATATGTTCCAAATTATTTGATAGTCTTTGTTTCTATATATGACATTTTACACGTGTTACTTGAAAACATAAATGAAACAGTTTTTGTCTTTTGGTAAGCCATAGAATAAAACTCACATAAAATACGACCTGGTGTAATTATTTCTTTTTGAAGACCGTGTTTTTTTCCTTCTGCGAAACTAACCCATTATAACTAATTATCAACGTATCTCTGTGCGATTTTGTTTCTACTTCAGTTGCATTAAATGTCAACAATAAATCATTAAACATTTGCACTGGACCTCTCTGGGCTATAGGAAGTAGATTGTTGTGGCGTCCTGTTTTCCGTTCTTTAAATGTATTATATAGTGTCTTCTCTGTTGCCAGTGTAGTTCATTTTGTTTCCTTCACCGATTGGACTCACACGCCGTCTACGACGTAAAACCACAAAACAAACATCCAAACAAACAAACAAACACACAATAACCGTTGCGTTGGGTTAAGCACCAATCAAATGGACAAATTGTTGTTAATTCTCTTATCTTCGAAAGTGGCAGTTTCGAATCCCCCTCTGTACAGTATTTCTGCAAACGCAATTTAGCCTTTACTCTGACGATACGATTTATAAACGAACTCGATATAATTCCAATTAAATAAGCGTAGTGTACGGCCCATGGAGGACATGGATATGTTGTTTTAATTACATTTCATTTTTTCATAATTACATTTCATTTTTCTACCCGGGTAGAGATTATAAGAAATGAAATGTAGTTAGAAAAAATGAAATGTAATTAGCAAAAACATATATGTCCTCTACGGGCCACCGTAGTAGTGCACATTTAATTCTAAGATGCGTGTATGACATTTAAGATGCGCTGGCGATCTGAACATGTGATTGGGAGTAATACGCCACAGCCATACACAAGCGGGTGTTTGTTGTCTGACCGGCACCTCTCTGTGGTTTACGTTTTTAAGTAGATTTGCACAAGGTACCATACTAAAATCGGCTCGTACCTTTCTCCAGATTGAGAAGAATACTACAGACTCGACAGTAGGAGACTGATTTGATTCTCTATTTTAGAATGCACAAGGTACGTGGCGTCATAGAATCAATCGTGGCTTACTTCGGTTATCTCCCATAATGATTTTTGATGGCGGAAGTCTGTAAGTCATGTGATAAACGAGATTTCACAAGATTAATTCCAGTTGCGGGTACATTCTTCTTTTTTTAAATATAGATATAACATCACATGGCAAGATGAAAAGGTGACAATTGTCCCATCCTGTCCTGTAACTGAGCACATATAAAAATAACAATTATTATGAGAGACCACTGTTCAAAACATACCACCAGAAATTCAAGGGTGTACCCGGAAGTAAAGCAGAAGCGTATGAGACTTACAGAACCTATTTCTCAAGTTGCTCCTGATTTGCTGATCTGCCTCAGATCTGCTGCTATAGTCTTGCAATTAATTTACTCGTTTATGGCTTTACAATATAACTCTATCAAATCTATAAAGATTATATAAATTCAGCTCAGGTGATTTAGATAGACCGGGATCTGAAGAAAAAGGAGTGCATGGGGTTTTCTTCAGTAAAGTTTTGGGGTTTTGAACGGGTTTATTCAAACAATTTTATATTGAAGACGAGCAGGTAAGCGGTATGTAAAACATTGCCTTTTTCTTCTATTTCTTATATATGACAACGTATGGCCTTTGCTATAACGTTACACAAAATCGGCCAAAATATTAGCCAATGCACCAATGCAATGATAACGTATTGAATCGTCAATTGGGGGGGGGGGGGGGGGGGGGGGGGGGG